>JAXDDW010000001.1:22235000-22262500 GCA_034670385.1 Hoplostethus mediterraneus
TTAAGTGATCACACCATCCACTCCATCTCAGACACTGTTTTGAATTCCCTCAGAAATGCTTCATCTCTGGTACTTGAGGAGACGTATGGCTAAAATCAGCGTTTATGCTTTTAACAAATCATTTTGCGATAACACAAAACCAGACATGTCGATAGGGCCGTTGTTTCCTTGAAATCTGCCTCCAGGAAACATATGCATCATTCATGATCATTCAACATCATTATGTTAGATGTGATTAGAACATGCCTAACCCTCTTAGGGATTACTGGATTGAGTCCATGCCAGGAAATGCACCACACACTGGCACAAAACCACCAGAATCTTTCACGATGGCATTATTTTTATGTTGCTGTTCTTCACTTTGATCATACCCTGTAAATATGGAGCAAAGCTTCATTAGTTTCATGTTCTCTGACTGATGGGGGATAGGATGTCAGTGGGCCTTCGCCAAGAGGAAGGTTGCCTGGCTGTGCCAAGGTATGCCCTCCTCCCTCTCGCTCATGTGGAGCTAGTCTGTATACTAGCTTGTAAATAGTGAGATAAGTGTGGTTTACCCATAGCTGGGGTGTAAGGTGCACTCAGCACCGCCCTGACATGTCTGTGCCAGAGCCCAACAGGGGTGTAATTACCTGGGACAGGGTCAGCACTTTATCCTGGGTAAAAATACCTGCCTACTTATGGAGGGGGAAGGGAGAGTGCAGTTCCACGCAAAGGGAAGCCTGTCTCCACACATCCAGCCAACTGCCCCGCGACGTGGGGTAGTGCCCCGGTAGTTTCTCCTGCCCCTTCTGAAGAAATGTAGACGACGACTTCCTGAACATTTCAATCGGTTTTGGGGACTCTCCGGCGAAAACCTCTCGATCTGCTTCGTCTGCCGTTATACGACTGACCTACAAAACCCTTTTTACACACATCCAATAATGCAACCTCTATCTCCTTAACCACAGCCACCTTTCTGTCCAGTACCTTTCCACACTCTCTCCATTCCACTCCTCCGCCCCCTTTCCCACCACATCTGTCTCTCTGCCCTCCGAGTCAAGGACAGAGAGGGCCAGGCAGACTCGTAGAGGACAGATCTGCTCCAATCAGGAGACAGAGAGAGCTTGTGTCAATTAAATGGTATGTGCTTATGCCGCAAATCACACACACATGTTCTCCTCTCCCCTCCCACCCCGTGGCCCTCGCCTCTCTTCTCCACCACCTAATGCAATGTAATCATCCTCATTACCTAATGAGACCCTACTGTACACACAAACTCCTTCTCTCTCTCCTTCTCTCTCTCTCTCTCTCTCTCTCTCTCTCTGCATAAAACAGCCACATGCCCACACAACATCTTAAACGCTACGGTGCAATACAAATAATCATCTGAACCCCGACAAACACCTCACTACCAACAGCATGGCTGTCACGGCCACAACACTCTAAAGCCTCTAATGCCACGGTAATACTATTGTAGTGTGTATTATCAACAGGACAGTGAGCTCTGAATTAGGCTGGCAGTTGGGGGGGGGGAGAAACCCCTCATTAGCTCCTTTCAATGTATCTACTTCCCCTAATCTCTTACAATAACATAATCGCTTTAAAAGTGCTGCAGCTTCAAGTCCAATCTGCCTAAACCTCACACGTGATTGGGGTCAATCCCCAGTAAACCCCCAACTGTGGGGGTCCCAAGCAATATTCAGGCATTGCATTTGTGCTGTGCATTATTCAGAATAACGCACAGCCAGGCATTTCACTGCACACCCTGCGTTTGTATGTGACAAATAAACTTCTTGAATCTTGAATCTTGAATGCACGTCTTTTCCTGATTCAGACGTTTATCTCCTGCCACAAACCGCCACCAGTGCCAATTCTTTCAGCTGGCCAGATCCTGACCTGCAGCCCAGTCCAGTTTCTGTCCTCCTCTCAACAGCCCCTCGGTCCTATCTGACCCTGGTAGAGCGCAGTCCTGCTCTTTTTCTTTTTTGATGTTTTTCCATGCTGTCTCTCGCCTCCAAACCACTTACAGATGTTGGCAGCGGGGAGCGTTGTGGCAACTCCAAACGAGGAAATCTAAAAAGAGATCAGGCTGTAAAATAAAAACACAGGCCCGGAGAACGAGAAAACGAGGGGAAAGAAAGAGAGAGCGAATGCGTGAATGGGGGGGGGGGGAGAGAGAGAAAGCAGAAAGCAACGCAAAAGCATTAGTAGAGAATTAGTAGGGTGAAAGCGAAATGGGGAGAGAGAAAGAACGACTGACTGGGCATGTAAGAGCAGCGATGTGATTCGAGGGCTGCTTTTCGGCTTTTGTTTGCTCTGTCTGAGGCTCTTGGTTTTGGTGCCTCGTCCCAGAGTTGTGTCTTCAAACGTGTTTCCTAAACAGCAGGCTGAGGACAAAGCACAAAGGTATGGTCACTTTACGGGAGTGCGAAATGAAGGTGTCCCGGATGAGGAGCAAGGTTAGAGGAGGACAGAAAGGCACCTGTATAATGCATTTCACAGGGAACATACAGTAAGTCATTTTCACCAAGCCAGCGCAGCTTTTGAGTAGCTGCTAATGGAACCTCTTAAACTTCTATATGCTTCAAAACCACAACTTTGCATTCGCCTTTCCAATTGCTGCGCCCTGGGCAGGTTTTTACATTAAAGACATAGCAATGACCCCTGCCAATTGGAATTTGCCATGGTCTATTGGAAAAAAAAACTTTGGCCGGGCGAAAGGTAGACTTGGCCTGGCCCTGCGGTGGTAGCTGCATGTTACCTCCCTCCACCTGCTTTACAGGAAGTAGCCTTGTCCCCGTGGATCAGAGAGGAAATGTGTTGAAATGCCACATCCTGCTCCAAGCTCCCAGTCAGAGTTCACTATAGCTAATGCTTATTATGTCCAGACACCTCCCAGGGAGAGAGGGAGAAGAGAGAGAGAGAGAGAGAGGATGGAGAGAGAGAGGATGGGAGAGAAGTGGCAGTGTTTGCAGTCTCTGCCATGCCACTCCCTGTGCTGTGATTGTAAAGATGAGTGACCTGTCTTTCCCAGCTCTCCTCTCCCCTCCCCTCCTCTTCCCTTCTCCCCTGCACTTTATTTATTAATGGATCCATTCAATTATTTACCTCACATCTTAGGGCGACAACGGGCCGGAACAGTACACAGGGTGGAGATGATACAGTACACACACGCCCAGCACACAGACACGACACACGCAAGGCGAATCAGGTATTCACTCAGTCGAGCTGAATGACCGGTAGCATGTAACTCTGAGGTCCATTTAAGGTGAATAGGAAAGAGTGTGTGTAGATATTGCAACCAAGAAAACTTTGGACCGCACTGATTCACATTGTGTCAGTGTGCTGCTTATTAATCCCTCTAACTCCATCTCTATTAGTTTATTGTTGTCATGACGATGAAGCGGCGAGTGTGTCCCACGCGTGATGATGAAACGCGGGGACCGTATACCTTTAAAAGGCAGAAAGGGACACGACGGCGTTCTGTTTGCGGTGGAGGTTGATGGTTGAAACGTATCATTGACCGCTTGGTGTCTGCTCTTATCTCCTCCCTCCGGCCTTATCCCCGCGGCGGCCAGACATGGATCAATCCCACCTGGAATTGGGTTTCACATCCCGGAAGCAGGGATGTACACATGGGTCACTTTCATCGACTCGCTGCGGCCATGGCCGTAGGTATCCATCATATAGACCATTGACTGGTTGTGACCATGAAGGTACAAATTCATCACGAAGAAAGGCTGAGGTGGATGAGGTCAGTCTGAGCCGGCAGACACTTCTCGTCTGCTGCCGCGTTGTAATGGAAACTTCGAGACGTTGTCATTAATGTAGATGTAATTACACTAAGACATGTACTTAAAGTTCTCAACATTTTTTGTGGTGATGATAATAATTGTTAATAGAATATGGGCGAGAATGGTTATTAGATTCATATTTTTTCTTTTTTTTAATGTGATTTTTTACATAGAAATATAATAAACAATACAAAATAAATAACAACAAAGCTGAATGACAGTGTGTGTGTGTGTGTGTGTGTGTGTGCGTGTGCGTGCCTGCATGGAGGCAGAGGGTTTAAACAGGGTTAACACAAAACCATAACATACAGTAAGCAATGTGTGTGTGTTTTTGTGCGGCTGTGTGCTCATAGTTAAAGGAATGTTATGATTGTTTGTGTTCAATTATTTGTGTGTGTGTGTGTGTGTGTGTGTGTGTGTGTGTGTGTGTGTGTGTGTGTGTGTGGGAGGGGGGGGGGGGGGGGGGTGTACAAGCTGTAGATAAATAACAGATGCAGTGATGCTGTCTTGATCTGAACCCCAGACAGGGCCGGGCTCAGGATTGAAGGAGAGAAGATGAGGGGAAGGTTAGAGCGAGATGGGGGAGAGATGAGAAGAAGATGGTGCTGAGGATTGATTGCCACTGACTCGGGTCCGGTGAGGAGTGTGAGATTCCAACAGCCAATCTGAAACACACACACGTGCACACACACATGCACCCGCACACACACATAAACACAAACACACCTAAGAGAGACAGTGAATAAAGACTGAAAAATATCCAAAATTTAAAGCACCAGAAAGACCATGAAAGAAATAGATAACGAATAATCACAACAATATGTTCCTTTAATCCTCTTATCTTCATTATGTGTGCAAGCACACACACACACACACACACACACACACACACACACACACACACACACACACACACACACAGAAAAATGGGTAATACTCTGTAGTGTGTGTGCCCCTTGGGAAAAGCCTGCTTTAATTCCCCAGGAAATCATTGTGATTTAGAGTAGCAGGGAAGTCACTTCCAATGAAAGTCAGTGGACTGCTGGTGTGGCAGTATCCTGGGCTGTGTGTGTGTGTGTGTGTGTGTGTGCGTGTGCGCGTGTGTGCGTCCGTGTGTGTGTGTGTGTGTGTGTGTGTGCGTGTGCAATATACTCAAATGGATTTTGTGTCTATAAATTCAATTAAATCAACATGATCCACACAAGGAGCTAAAGGTATAGCTGATGGTAATAAAAATAACCTTGTATGGCCTAGAAAAAATAGTGCAATTAGCAAAAAAAAGATCACCAGTGTACTCCTTTCTATTATATGCATGGAAAGGAGTACACTAGTGAACATCATGTTTCAAAGCTGTATTTGCAGGTGAGGCAGAAATGCGTACACAGGCGCTTTTAAAAAAAAACCCCAACTGCAGCGGAGTTGAGACTAACGCTCGGTGAGTGTGTAGAACCTGCTACCCTGCTGGAGCTGGGAAGTTGTGGTGTCCAGGCTGGGCGTGGGGCTGCTGTCCCCGGGCCCTCGCTGCTGTGCTGCTGCTGGAGGTGGAGGCTGGCAGGGCAGGCTGAATGCAGATAGGATCTCGGTGGGGGGGCGTGAATGTGTGATCGGAGACTAAAATCATTACAGTACGCCTGGTCACTGTGTCCTTGGCTCTTCCGCTGAGCTGAGGCTGATGGCTTCCTCTGCTTCCCCCCCTCTCTCTGTTTCTCCCTCTCATTCTCTCTGCCTTTCATTTCACAATTTTCCACTATACTAAAAAAAAAAAAAAAAAAAAAAAAAAGTTGTTTTCCACAAAATTCAAAGCAGAATTCCTGTAGGTGTGAATTTGAGGGGAAGTTGTCTTGGTGTGTGATTGAATTAACGGTGCACTACATGCTGTCACCCCTGCACCGCATTTATGTTGCACATATAATGCAGCTAAGCCACTGAAAAAAATCAATAATAGTTTTAAACAACAAAATATTTACAAACACATTAGTTGGTCCATTTGTGTGTATTGATTTCCTCATTTCTTGTGATATAAATCATGATGTGAATACTACAAATACGTTATCATCATTTGATTTGTGTAATGTTTATTTCTACCATATCGCAAAGGAGAAATAAATCTAGTGAAATCATTGCCAATCATTAAATAGTCAGCTTTTGTATTTTTTATTTTAACAATTAATGACAGTACTTGTTTGTTTGTTTGGTGATCGTGTTCAAGCTCTTCTTTGCGTCCAGCTGGGCTTGAGGAGAGGCAAGTGTGTTGAGATCTGAAGCCATAATAGACCAGATGATACGCAATACCCCATTTTTCCTCGTGTGCTGCTCTGTCTGTCTCTGTCTGTCTGTTTGTCTGTCAGCACACACACACACACACACACACACACACACACACACACACACACACACACACACACACACACACACACACACACAGGATCTTTTATATATTTTCTCTTCTAGAGAAAATGAAAGCAAGGGAGAAGAAGGTGAGAAAGATTCCCCATAGACAACAACATACTTGTGAGTTATTTTTGTCATTATCATAACTGTAAATATAGGCCTTCGTCTCCTATGGTTGGTTCACCCCAGCTGCACTCATGCCCCTAGGCTTCAGTAGCTGTCCATAGAGAGAGGGAGAGAGAGAGAGAGAGAGAGAGAGAATGTAAACCAGACTGGCCATCCCTGGTCCTGATTGGTTGATTCCCTGCCTAGCGGTTTTGTCCTTGAGAATGTGCAGACACGGGGCAGATAATGTTCTGACACCAGAAACTCTAGACCCGGACCAGATCAACACTTACTCTCTTCTCCTTCTTCTCTGCTCCTATTGTCACACTATCCGGACACAGAGATTGAACAGTGAGAGTGTTTGTTTTTTCCTCCAAATCAAGAAGAGTTGTTATTCTTTACGTCGCTCGGTCATTATTGATACGTCCCTAAGAATTTCCTGTTTTTTGTTATTTTGTGCTTTGTTTGACGGGAAAGACCTCGAAGATATTGCACGTGGATTGATACAATGGCAATATTAATTCACTCCACAAATGTTAACCATGAAAATATCACTCGCACGCGCGGGTGCGCACACACGGAATGAGGAAGTATTTTGAAATGCAAAAGCAGTGCAGGCGACAGCAACCTACACAAGTCCTCTACTTTTTTTTCCAGCCTCAAATTGTGTAACAGCCAACCTATAAGTATATCACACCCACGCCACTGTTCGCAAAAAAAAAACAAATAACCAAAAATCAGTTTACCACTTGATGTAAATCTGAGGTTTTAATCTCTTCTCCGGCATGTTGCAAGGTCAAAGATCTCCTTTTACCGTGGACTCTTGCAACGGCGGGGTTTCTGCAGAAGTCAGCATGCCAGCAGAGGCCAGCAGCAGAGGAATCTCCCTGCAGCGCCACATAAACAGCCAGACCCGGTTAGTTTCTGATCTAATCACAGTGGGCCAGTAGGCTCTAATCCAAGGTTTTCATCATATGATTCTGTAGCCGCAAATAAAACAAAGGCCAAGGACAAAAGGTGCTAAAAGGCAAGCAATGACGATGGATGTGCAAATTGGTTCTTGATATAGAAATTAATTTTCCAAAAGGCGATGCACAACATTTTGGCTCTTTAACTGTGACTACCCTGGGTACAATAATTAAGGCATCAGCCTTTCAAGGAATGTGTTTTTAGTAACATTGGAACCTATGAAGGTGGAAGATTTTTGGGGGGAAGAAGTGTCCCCTTAACTTTATTGTCATTGCAATTATGTGCTGAATTATTATTTATTGGTAATATATCGTCTTCCCTATGACTCATCATGCATTGGATTTTTGTCATGATGTATCTTGGTCCCATTCCCAATGGGGGCAGAATAAAAAGTCTGAGAGGTAATTATTGCCATTTCAATGACTTTAATAAGCAAAATAGGAAACAATTTCTTCCAAAAACAACCAAAAATAAGACAAAACAGAAACCAGCCTGAATGGAACTACAACAGTTCAAATTTAAGTGTTTTACTCTTATTTATATAAACAGGATTGAAAATTGATCCCCATCATCGCAAAGTACATGGAATTGATGAAAACAAAACAACAACCCGCTGCTGCAGTTTCAATTTGATTTCAACACAGTTGAATCAGTAACAAACCAAAGATTGTTAAATGCATGACTTTTCAACAATAGTTTCAAATGCAAGCACCATGCTTATTCGATATGATCTGACACTTTGTTAATTTAAATCATTAAAATAAAAACTTTAACTATGCATCTGGCCAGCAGAACCAGAATCATCAAATAATAATAAAACAGACATAAAACGTATTATATAACATACACAGAGTTTTCATTTTGAGAATTTGCACAACCTGAATCCCCTTTTTTAACTGACCGGCAGAAAAAAAATCAGGAAAACACAGCATTAATAGCCTTACTTCGTATTAAAACGCATGCGCTATCTAAACCCCTGACATATGAGTTGTTAGACATGTTGTAAATGTTGTTTGAAAATATAAATTATTGTTATTATTGATAATATGCTACTGGTGATCCTGCAGTAGCTGCGCCAATCAGAATTGGAAAGAAACTTTTTTTCTGTTTGGGTATGATGTGGTTAGGGTTGCGCAAGAGTTAACAGAACGGCAGACAGTCCTCCTGTGAATTAGTGCCACAACAGCCACATTGAATTAAAATGAGAGAGAACATGTGCCAACATTTTACTGTTGCCTCTGTAGGCTACACTGCATGTTGAAAAGTTTTAACAATGCCTTAGTGCGTTATACTGCGCAATAGATGTATTTCTATCAGCTCTCTATACATAATATTCTGGCCACATGTTTGTCTCTTCAGTTGTAAATGTGCCCAGATATTACTGAAAAACGTTATCTTCAAGAGCATAACAATGTAGAATCATAGTGTCTTCCTGGAGGGAGGTTTGCACAAAATTCAAAATGAAAACTTAGAAATCATTATCCAAAAGTGCACTTGACACACAAAGTTTGTTGTATTTAAATGCAACCAAAAAAAATGCCCATATCAATCAATACCCCAAATGAAAAAAAAATAAAGGTGACAAAAAGACAACACAAAGAAAGAAAGAAGTTCAAACCAGCCTCCTCAATCTTGGTGTGCAGTTTTGCGGTTGCATAATATTTACAAGCCTAAAGAAACCCACACCTTATGATACTGCACCGGCAGTCCTGCTGTTCTGTCCCCGTTGCATTTCTCTAACCCCCCAAACTATGGAGAAGCGCAGATCAACGACATGCTCTTAATATACACGAGAAGATGAAGGTACAAAATAGAAATTATTACCATACATGTCCAGCATGCAGGATTAATATTTAATGCAGATTTTTTTGTTTCAATATATATTCGAATATAACCAAGCAGGCAATAAATCAATGAGATGTTGCATAAAATGTCCCCCCTGTGACGGGTTAGTAGACAGAAGTTAAGTTTGCATAACGTGGAGTCTTAGTTTTGGAGATTTTCTCAGATTACGGGCCCACTTGTCGAATGTGAGTCTGATGCTTTGCAGGCTGTGAGAGCAGGCCTACTTGTTGTTTCATAACAATGTCATCATTTTGGAGACACAATTACCAGACAACCGCCTCGACGCCATCCCACACTACTTACAGATTATTCAAAAGCCTCAAAGAAAAAAAGTTCATCAGCCGATCCTCTTCTTTGAAGAAGAAAAAAAAGTCTCTTCACTATAAGCAACTAATCTACAAAGATGCTGCGACTGATCAGACACTCTACATTGCTCTTTGTATCTCAGTTGACACGTGGATGGAGAGATGATTATATATGAGAATAGTATTTGATGGATAATTCTTCTAATATGAATATAATTGTTGCCGTTATTAGTATAATCATAAACAGTATGGGAGGGTGTGGATTATTATCGTTTGTTCATCAGCCAGTCAGTCAGTTGTGGAGAAAGGGAGGGGGTGTCACAAGAAAAGGCTATTACAACTCACATGAAAAACTCTGGTGATGAAGGGTTGTCACTAGTAGAGCCAGCTTCGCGGAACCCGTTATTGGCCCCCGACCCCGTCAGTTTCTCGCACTTGAGTTTGTAGGCGTCCCTCTCCCTCGCCAGCCGGCTGATCTCCGCCTTGAGCTGCTCCACCTGGTTGATGAGCTGGGTCTTCTCGTTCTCCAGCACGTGCTTCTGCTGCACCCGCTTGTACCGGCAGGACTGCGCGTAGCCCCGGTTCTTCAGGGTCCTCCTCTTCTGCTTGAGGCGGATGACCTCGTCCTTGGTGAAGCCCCGTAGGTGTCTGTTGAGCTCCCTCACCGACATTGACACCAGCTGGTCGTCGGAGAAGCGGTCCTCCACGTTGAGCCCTCCCCCGGAGCCGTGGTGGCCCCCTGACTGGCTCAGGTGGCCGTGCGGGTGGTGGTGGTGATGGTGGCGGTGGTGATGCAGGGGTTGGTGGGACTCCGGGGACACCGGGGACGGGCTGTCGGGGTCCTGGCTGTGGTGGTGGTGGTGTTGGCTGTGTGGGTGGCTGTGTCCCCCTGGGTGTCCGGACATGTCGTCAGGGTGGTGTGGGATGCCCCCCGCATATGGGTGGTGGTGCTGCTGACCATGGCCGTGGTGGCTGTGGTGGTGGTGCGGGCCCCTGTAGCCCTCGAAGGCGCCTTGCTGCTGCAGCTGCTGTTGGACATGCGGAGGCGGGGGGTGGCCGTGAGCCGTGGCTCCGATCAGGGCCTCCACTGCGTCCTCTGGGGTCAGGCTCAGGGTCTGCGGGTCTAATTGCTGGTGGTACCCGCTGTTCGGCATCCAGTACAGCTCCTCTAGGTGGTTTTTCTGCTCTGTGGGGCTGAAGCTGGGTGAGGAGGGCACCGAGCTGCACGGTGTACTGATGGGGGTGGAGGACACCGAGCCTTGGGGTTGGAGACGGTTACACTGGCGCACCCCGGGGCGCTCCAGCCCGGCCAGGCCTTCCTTCTTCACGTCAAACTTCATCAGGTCAAAATCGTTGACATATTCCAGAGCCAGAGGGCTGCTGGGGAGCTCCGGGCCCATACTCATCTCTGCACTCATGTTGCTGTCGCGACTCTTTTGCAGATTTGCAAAGGTACTTGCCAGCGTCGCAAAAACTGACTTATTAATCAGCGTCTCTTCTGTCCCTTCTTGTCTCATGCAATAGTTATTTGGACTCCTCCGCCGCTGTGCACTTGGTTGCTGTAGCATGCAACGCCGTGTGATGAAAAAAAGGAAAACGAAGGAAAGTAGTGGGGAAAAACTTTCAGACTAATGCTCTGCAAACGACATCGGAATTTGCGTCATTTAGCCTACTTCTGCTGGGCTAGTCTGGCACAGAGACCAGGACAGGAGGTAGAAAGCAATGCGTCTCAGTGCAAAAGTAAAACCTCAGTCCCTTCAGTAGAAGTGTATTCACAAAGAATCAGCATAAATAATAATAAAAAGCAATACCGCGCATATACGCTGAGACGGGCACCAGTCCTCGTTGCAACTTCTGTGATGTAAGTCCCTTTTTTTCCTCCAGGAAACAATACAGAAGCAAATAAGCAGAGTAAATAGGGCGTCTGATTTTCGCTGAGAAGCAGCTTTTCCAGCTCTGCACCGCAGAGATTTAGGCTCGCCTCTCTGGCTCTCACTCACTCCCCGGTATCCAGCAGACTGCGCTTGGAGCCAGCAAGGGCTTTATCCTTATAGTGCACCGTGACGTCGAGCTGAAAGGCTGGATCCAGTGCGCTCTGCTCTCCAATGGGAACGGGACTCAGCGCTGAAATAGAGGAAGTGAAGGAGGAAAAGGAGAGGGGAGGAGGGGGCACAACAGTCTTGACAGCTACAGACAGTCAGCTGACCGACTCCCTTAAAAGCAGAAGGTGGGAGGAAAAAGGGGGGAGAGAGAAAGAAATGCCTTCACTTCAGGGGCACTATCGCTCTGTCTTTTGCAGCTCCCGTTTTACGCACAGTTCCTTCTCTGGTTCATGACAAATGCAGATTTAAACGGGAGTAATAGGAATGGTAGAGGACATAGTTTCCTTGAGATAAGACCAAAGGAAACTTGATAATAACACGTTTAAAACAGTCCTCTCTGCAAAAACACCCAATTTAAACAAGTAAACCTCACATTCAGTCTTGGCATCTTAATTATATTAGAGCAAGTGGGAAACCCTGCTGTGTGTGTGTGTGTGTGTGTGTGTGTGTGTAGGGAGATGATTCCATCTGTTCCCAGTGCAGTTTTAATTGTTTCATTTTTTTAAATGTCAATATCTTGAAACGTAGAAATGTAGAATAAGGCACACCAGTCCACTAATATGAAAACGTTACTTGATTGATAAAAAACTTTGGAAACAAGTTGATTGCATAATGGACCTTTCTCACACCATTGTCAGATTTTTCTTCACTTGTTTTAAGAAAAATACAATTTCAAGACTCACTACGTCTACTACATTAAATGACTGATTTTAAGATTGATATTTCTCGCAGTGTTCACGTCTTATTTCAAACTGGTGTGCACTTATGACATGTATAACCAACACAAAACCTAATATAAGGCAAAGTACCGAATCACAACTATGAGCAATAGCCTACACAGTGTATACACAATCATTACAAGCAGCATGGGCCCATATTCACCAGAGGCAGAAACACAAGCATACATTGGTTGACAAGAGGGTGATACTGTAATAGAGTCAGAGCTCGTCACCACTGGGATGGTCACAGTGTTGAACAGTTTAATCTCGACCTTTCTCACCAACAAGGAGGCACAGCTTCATTGTGATTTAATCAAACCGCCCACTGTTCATGTATGCGCTGAAGAGTCACAGAAATACTTGGTTGCCAACCACTGCTGTGATATCTAAACCACTAGAATAAAATTCCTACAGGGCCTCACAGTGTGTCTGCGGTACTCAATAGTGAATATATAGTGACCTTATCGCATTTTATGGTATTTTTTAATCCCCTGTGGTGGCACTATAATATTCCTATAATATCAGGGACTTAGTTTTGCATTTCATTCTACAAAACAGATGTTATAGGATTGCTATAGTTGTTTTTCATGTAGAGAAATGTGCCATAGTCGCAGGGACTCTGGTCAGAGCCTCTTACCAGTAAGTTACTCCCACAGCCCCAGCAGTGCTCACAGACATCAGGCGCTCCTGGCCCGGACAGTTAGTTTTACACTGGGCAGCATCACAACAGAGATTCATTAGAAAACAGGCTCAAGGCTGCCCCTACGTGGACAAGCACGTGAACGAGTGAAGCTGGTGAGATGCTGCTGGGATGTCCTTTTATTTGGCACTTTGATTCCATCACCACTTTAATTGCTGTTTTCAATGATCAGATTCTGCAACTATGACTGGTAACAGATGATCTCCGCCGTCTGGGTCTCATACATAGTCTAGCACATGTGTAAACATCTCACTGACATATAGTCTAACAGGTAGTTTGGTCAGAATAGAATGACATAGCCCCGTGCGTGTGTGTCATTGATTTGATATTTATTTTAAGCGTTCGCCAAAAAGTAGTCAGTGTCAAATGTCCCGCTTGCCTGCAAAAGGAAACCGCTTGTAAATGAGTCAATTTGAGGGATCGATTGGATTATCATTTCGTTTCCACCTCATATCCACGGTTGAGTACAGGCGCGACCAGGGCGTATTGATCAGCTTGGGTGTTGAGAGAGGAGGCTGCCAAAGATGAGATCCGATAATGAAGGTCTTGTTGTTTATTTAAATTCTTAATCAACTTGAGTTGTGCAGCAGTGTATCAATAGACAGACCCATAAATCCTTAGCCTTCTTCACCAAGTCTCAATATCTTAATATGATTGATATTTTCTATGTATTCGGGAGTTATAATTCACATAATGTAAGAATATTCCTGGAGTTCTGAGATCCTAGATTTCTATATAACGTAATGAAGATAAAAATAAAAACACATTCTCAAATATTAACATTAGAATATATCTGTCGATGAAACATTTAGAAGACAATATGACATATTCTGAGCCAGTAGTTTTATGAAGCATTTAATGAGCGAGAGGAAGTTTTTAAAGAATCCTCCAAAAACTTGGCAAAAATATTAGAATACATTTCTATCACTTAACTATCATTTCCCGCGTTTAACTTGTATTATTATTATTATTATTATTAGACATTAGCCCCCTTAGGACCTTTACACATTAGTTTAGAACAAAAACAACATCCTTAATAACACGAGACATTCTGTTCAATTAGGATAATTAACGTGCATTTAAAAACACTGAACCATGTGATTATTCCTTGTTAGATATTTCGCTTTTTTCGAGAGGATGGTCACCAGGCTTGAGTACAACCCGTTTAGACACTAATTGACTGTACACATTTAGAGCATGCAGATATTATCCTATACCGGTAAACAAATTAAAACCTCTTAATTCTATAACACTAAAACGGACAGAGAACATTTAAGGTATAATCGTTTATATTTTTATTTCCTGAACCTGTAGACGAGCTTTTCAGTTCTTCACTCCAACTTCAAAAGCGCCCTAAGCGAGCCGAGCCGAGCCGAGCTGCTCTAAAGCGTGTTTCCAGCGAGGCCGACCCGGCGGCAGCCCCATTAGGATGTAATGCTCTCTAATATAGCCTGAGTCCACCGTCTAATAGATCCAGGCAGGCCTGCCGACGGCTCTCCCCCTTCGGTAATAACGGGCTGTAATGGAGAGACAAGATGTAAAAAAGCGTCCATGTCAGCAGCATATCGGTGGTTAATGATCTATTAAGTGATCCGTGTGCTTATGGACAGCAAAAAAAGTGTCGATGCTTGCTTATTCGCCCCTAATGAGAGTCCCATCCTACGGATTTTAGGAATGAATAACAGAAATAAAATCACCTTTAAAATGTTACATTTAACAGTTGACGCATGGAGGCTGTAGTGGCTGCAGTGCTTCCCACAGCTCACATCTCACACCTGCAGCAGGCCCGGTGGCTTCACACAGGAGGCCTATGGTGTTGTCTGCAGGAAGAGACACGATTCCCCTCACAGATCTGGATTTATACTCTGCTCCATACCGACCTGAGGACCTATCCATGCATATACACCTATATGCCAACGTTGTTTGGAGGCCGGGTTGCCTGGCCAAAAGAGCTTGGAGCTCGGTGAACTCCATCTGTTCGGGACTCTGCAGTGAATTTAAGATTGTTCAGAGGTAAATAGTTGATCTTATTTGGCCATCTTGGCCGTTTTGCATGCGTATAATGATTAACCTAAATGGTCCCCCGGACAGTTCATCGAAATGCTGCAGAAAAACCGAATGGACGTAGCTGTGTTTGCAGGCCTATGAGAGGAAGACAGAGGGATGCAGATGGACAGTCAGGCCTTTCGGAAGTGCTGCTTTCATGAGCTTCGACGCTTAAGTCACGGAGGAAGAGACGGGAGGCACTGAGACCGTGAAGCCCCGAGTCCAGCCTTCAAAAGTTTAACTCGTAGATCTTGATTGATGGTCAATTACTGAATTAAAACTCATTTTATGTGGAGAACCAAAAAAAATAAAAAAATACAAACGCAATAGAAACACACATTGTATATTTCTACTTTGAAGCTTTTTATCTCGCTAAGATCAGCTGTCATATAGTTTAGATTTTAGATTTAATTGATTTAGATGATCCAAAATGTAACGGTTTGCAGGAAGCGGTCCGGTCGGTAATATGTCAATATTAAAAATGATTAGTTATTAATTAATTGACTGGTGTTCAGTTGTATAGGCCGACAGATATTTCATATAACATATTTGAACTGATCGGTTGTGAAATGCTTTTCACCTCTCTATAATCCTCCATGCACACTGTTTATTTAATGAATTACTGGTGAGTGTGAAACAGGTGTTTACATGAACTGACTAACTTGTGCATGCTGGCTGCTGCTTAAAAAAATGCCACTGACCAGACAACGAATGATCAGAAAATGTATGTATTTCTAAATTGTGACGGGCACTTCAATTGAATTTATTTGTTTCGGGCTTGCCTAATTACATTTCTAATCTAGCATCGTCAATTACAACGTGTACTCAGGCATTCTTGTTTACTCTAGAGTGATCGATTATCTTTGTGAAAACATGTATTATTAAAACGTGTTGTCCGTGTAAACAGGCAGAGCCTCTAAAAGAAACTAACATGCCCATCAGGGATAATTGACGGGGAAGTCTTTGAAGACAAGAGGTGAGGTAAGTGCAAATCCAGGCTATCTCATAAATATGAAAATGTCTATTGATTTAACAGTGAACATCAAATGTTTTTCCTTACAAACACTGACTGTAGCACGCCGCCTTCCGCAGCAGCAGACTTTTTACCAACATAATTCATCAATATCACCGTTGCAGTGATCTCTGGGTGGAGACGCTCTCACCGCGGTAGACGGCAGAGAAGGCAGTTGGGTTCGCAGGGAAATTAGGGCTTATTTCTTGTGACAGGGCGCCTCTGGTGGCGCATTTACTCATTGCTAATAGTCTGATGTGCATCATCGGTGACACCTAGTTATGTAGTCTTTTTTAATATTTTGGGCACTAACTCCAAACAGACATCTCTAACTTCGGTTATTTAGCCTCAAGAGAGAGAGAGAGGATGAAATAATATGATAGCAAGGCCAAGGCATAATTGTAGGCCTTTTCTGAGATTAGATGTCTCTGATTGACATGTTGTAAATATAACAACAAATAAAAGTCAGTGTGCACTGTACTGGCTTAATCCCAGAAGCAAAAGAATAATAAATCTGCCTTTGTTGTGGCTATTTCATTAATGTAAATTGCTATGCTATGTACAATTGTTTGGCTTCCTTCCAGTTGGCTCTTTGCTGAGGCGTATGCATATCATTGGGTTTTATCATGAACTCGGGCTGTATAACCACAGAATGTAGGCGACGCCACAAGAACCAAATATCAGAGTGCAGGCATCACATAATTACAGATAATACTCTCTGGTCGTAGCCACAGTTTAAATCTGCAGTTTGAAAGCCAATAACTAGCGCCTGTCATCCTAAAGAAGCATATAATTAGGCTTAATTCATAAGAAATATTGAATAGACCTTTCCAATAATTTCGACCCATGAGCAGCACCTTTTTCTTGTTGACAGAATTGATACATTTTTCCACCCATGCAGCCTACATGTACTAATGCATGAGATGAGATCAGATGAGATCAGATCAGATGGTGGCCTCTTTTCTTTAATGGGTCGTTTTGCTTTGTGCAGAATCATCTCTGAAATACAATCTGGTATTAAAATGTCAACGTTGAGGAGCATCCTCTGTAGTTCATGGCCTTCTCTAATTGTGTGCACATGGCAGTGAGAGACCATACCTCTGGCTTATATTAAATTTCCACCCCGTGTAATATTCTGGAAAATATTTATGGTGTATATCCAGTGTGTTATTAAGATAAGAGTGAAGAAAGGGTTTTTAATGGGCCTCAAATGGCTCTGTGTAATATCTGAGAGGGTTGTCAAGTATGTGATGCATAAAGGTTTATGATGTTAGAGTTGGTTCGATATATGTTCTCTATCTGTCAGTCAGGAGAGCCAGCCTATACAAGCTGCCTGACCCACAGGTCACATGTATGCCAGGATGAGAGCATGTGGGCATGATGGATCTGGAGGTGTGTGGGTGGAGCACCGGGCCGACCAGGCACTTTTCCTCAGACATTGTCTCTCTGTTCCCATTCTCTTAGTCTCGTCTCCTCTCCTCTCGTCTCCTCTCCTCTCCTCTCCCTACACTCTCCTCTCCTCCTGTCTTCAATCACTGTTGATTTCCTTCACTCCTTACCTTTCTCTGCTCCTACCCTTACTCCTCCTTCCTCCTTCCTCCTTCCTCCCCCTCTAAACCAAGAGAGTTAGCGATGGTCCTCACGCTCCTCCCCTGCTTCCCTGTATGTTATCATCTCTGGACCTGTTGTCATTCATCATGGATCGAAGCAGGAGGCTTTTATCAAACATCTCTACTCTCTCTCTCACTCTCCCATCGACCATCGCCTTTCTTCTTCCCATATAGTGCAGCTCCTCTCTCCCCCCTCTTTCCACCCTCCCTCGCCGAGTGACCTCCCTGCCTCTCGTCTCTCTCACCCCTCTCCTCTGGCCCTGGCCCTGGCCCTGCCCACCCTGGGTCATTTATCATGGGCCAGGAGGGGAGCCCCCAGGCCTGCAGGCCCCTGTCAGCCCCTGCAATCGCCTCTTTGTGGCTCCCAGCAAACAAGTGTCGGATCAGCAAAAGTCTATTAAAGCCTGGTGGGCCTTTCTCAGCCAATTGGGTTCGGGTCACTGAGCTGCTCTCCTTGCTGCTCCGAGAGCTCTTTGTGTCGCCGCCGTGCACTGACACAGATCCCCACAAGATTAATGATTTTTAGCAGCCATTTGGGTCTCATTCGCAGGCTCTCTTTCTCTTTCTTTGCCCCTTTTCCTCCTTTCTTTCCTTATTCTATCCCCCTTTTTCTTCAACCTATTTCTTCCACCACCGTTTCACTCAGTCCATCTTATGATTTCTCCTAGTTTTTCTCTGTTTTACTCCTCCTCTCCTCCCTTTCTCTGTTACCCCACTCAGTGTTCACCATGTCTTTGCTTTGCATGGTCATTATCCATACAAATGTGATTGCCACTATTGGCAATCCCGTATTTTTCCTCATAATTGGCCTCTTACGTCAGATTCTGTCACATAGAGGATAAAAAAATGGAATTGATCTGGTCTTCAACAGATCAGTAAGAATTAGTTGTTGCTTGCAGAATGATAAACCCGGGGCATGTTAAACGAGCAACACGGGCGTCGACATAAACATTACAACGCTGGCAGACTTCCCCCGAGCGGCCTCGAGAGACAAAGTGTAATTTGAAATCTCCTAGCCACTTCCAGGAGTTCCATGTTGCCATGTTCTCAGTGTTGTTTCCAGTAATTACTGCAGGTTAAGTGCACGTCCCGGAGCCCAGTGGCGGCGGCTGGATCCCTCACCTGGGACATGACTCAGCAGAGTTCAGGTCATCCGGCCATTTCTCCTGACCACTTGACCACACCCCGGCCTACTCTAAACCCACAGGACAGGAGCCGTTCAGGACGGACGGTCAACCCGCCTGCTCTCACATCGTCTCATGTTCAATTACATCACATCATACAATGGTGCATCCCCCCTCAGTGACGGCGTTTTAAGGACAAACAGACACAAAAACCTTTAGCAGTTTGAAGTTTATAAATCTTCAAAAATGGATGCAAAAGTAAATATAGCTAAAATGTAATATACAAAAATACACACACACACTCACATAAATACACACATTTTTTTTCCTTCAGTTGAACTTCAACCACAGTTTCTAAACGAGCTGATTTTTGTGTTTGCACAGTGAAGTATACTTTCCCACTGAAGAAGACTCATGTTTGAGACTCATGTTTGAACCCCCCCGTCTGCCGATTCTGTCTGGCATCGCAAGTGATCATTAAACAAGATATATCTGATGCCTTTCAACCTCTTCCTCCTCAGATACTGTAGATCCAGACGACTGACGACGAACCTTCCCCTGCCTCGGCTTGTGGTCCGCATTACAACTCAGATATGTAGATATTTCATCGTCGACCCCTCTGTCATTAAAGTTATTGTTTCATGCTGACGGGATGTGTTTCATCTCTGGGATCTCTGGCTCCTTCTGCTGAAGCTTGTGGTGAGGTAGTGTGTACAGCATCTGTGTATAATGTGTCTGTATGTGAGTATATGTGTGTGTGTGTGTGTGAAAGCATCGTATTCTGGCCCTGTGTCAGTGTTGGCGGAGGTAAGTGCTGTTTGAGGGTTGGTTGGCCAGTCAATGACTCCTCTCACCTACAACCCTCTCTGTGTGTCTACAGTATGTCTGTGTTAGGACTGGATGGATGAACCCAGCCTGCCGCCCTGTCCGTCTACCTGCCCTGTTTCCTCCCTGATTAATCTACTGTGTGTGTGTGTGTGTGTGTGTGTGTGTGTGTGTGTGTGTGTGTGTGTGCGTCTGTGTCTAAATGGTTATAGATGGGCGACACCACCACACTGGCAGTCTGAATCATTACTCACACAGATAGGGAGAGACCCAGGGCCGAGGAACCCCTAACATCCTCCTCCCTTCCTACATGCACCCGCGCGCACACACACACACACACACACACACACACACACACACACAGGTTATTCATTTCTAAGCAGCGTGCCTGGCATTTCACCGCATCCCCCCCCCTGTTATTAAGAGACTGAAGCACAGGGTTCCCTCTCGGAGAGGGGGAGTGAGGGATGGTTTTCGATTGGGCCTTGTACTCTTTGTTTGCACCCTTCCCTTTTCCCTCCTGTTCTAAGTCTCGTCATTTCTCTACATCTTTCATTTCCATCTCTCTCTCTCTCCATCTCTGTCTCGGTCTCTCTCTGTCTCACTTTCTTTCTTAAGGGAGCTCAGAGCGCCGTCCCGGCCCCCCTGACAGCGACGTGCTCTGCAGGACAAGCCAAGGTAAGGGCAAAAGAAATGGCATTAGGGCATACTGATATAAACCTCTATCAATGTGTGTGTGTGTGTGTGTGCGTGCACATACACTTGAAGCCTCCCACATTGAGTGGCAGTAGCCCCTAGCCCCCTGGAGTTCTAGTAAATCTAATAAATTAGTGTTGTTTGCAAATATGAGGATTCAAGATTCAAGAACTGTATGTGACAAATAAAGTTCTTGAATCTTGAATCCTCTTATTTGCAAACAACACTAATGTACACAACGGACTACACGCTGATAACACACATGTAGGGAGGTGAGAGAGACAGGCGAGGGAAAAGAAAACGACTATGATCAGTTCCTGGAAAAGGGGATGAATCCTCCAGCACAGCATATTAGACAGACGCACCAACGACGTTCCAACACTGGAATCACTGACACATGCAGGACACTGTCATGCTCACCTTGTTTAATGGGAGGTGACAAACTCCCCTGAGGAGGAACAGTGGAGGGAAGGTGACACATCCAGAGATACTTTTGTGAATGAGCTGTACTTTGTGAAGTATTGAACAGTAGAATTGAAGTTTCTGGTACATTGTTTGTCTTTGTTGATGTCTTTTATGAGAACGTAATCTCTTAGTATTCCTAGTAACACATTTCTTTGACTTGCTTCCTTATTTGGTTTTGTTTCCAGGTGAAAAAGGAATCGCTGCTTCGTGGAAAATATGAGAACAATTATAGTCCCATCATGAAGAGACTGGACCTCACTTAAACCTCATAGACCCAGAGAAGTAAATGTGTGTGTGTGTGTGTGTGTGTGTGTGTGTGTGTGTGTTTGTGCATGTATGTATCCGCGCCGTGTGTGTTTATACATTGGATTTTGAATAAGGTGTGTTAGTGGTCGTCAGTGTTCACACATCTGTTCTTTCTGGAGTGTATATGTATATGTCTGTAGCAGTATGTATGCATGTGTTGGAAGGGGGGTGTATATGTACAGGAAGAGAGCCTGTAAATAAATCTGTTTGGGGATTGGGGGTGTGGGGATGAAATATGGTCCCAAGGATGTGGAGCAATGTGAAAAACTCGGCAACGCGAGGGAATAACAAATCTCCTGATGTCGCCTCGGCGCAAAATAAATACACTCCCCCACGCAAGTCATCCATCTGGGCTAGGAGTTGCAACAAAGACGCCCCCAATACATCCCCCCAACCCACCTCAACACGCACACACCTACACACACACACGTACGTGCACACCCACACACCAAACATCCACCCCACACAGCAGCCACATTTATTCATACATCTTTATTTATTTGTTTGTTTGTTGATTTAAATGGGAACTGCTAGTGGGGAGGATTAGAGCGTATTTATTGGTTTTTGTGAATGAAAAGTAATTTTTCTTTTCCTAAAATGCTTTCTGTGTCTTAATGGGTGGTTTGGAGTGTGTGTGTGTGTGTGTGTGTGTGTGTGTGTGTGTGTGTGTGTGTGTGGCGGTGGGGAAATCAGGCGTTTTAAGTAATGATCGATCACAGGGGATTGAATAATTAAATATCAGCCTTGACAATTTAAAAGTCTCCCCACACATAGTGGATTGAATAAGGTAAGAGGGAAAGATGAAAGATACCGCCTGCAGCAATGTATCAGACAGATTCAACATCTCATACATTATGGGGAGGGAGAGGGCGAGAGAGGGAGAGAGAGAGAGAGAGAGAGAATGTGCTGTTTTTTAGCATATGTGCATGCAAGTACACACACGTGCACGCGCACATATACACAAAAACACACTCCTACACCGCTGAGCCACACACACACACACACACACCGGTGTGTCTTCCTGACATATATATACAGTACATTACATCCACCTGAGCATGTAGGCCCACCAGATTCTTCTTCACTTCCCTTATCTGGGCCTCCTCTCCCAGGCACTCCATTACTACAGCCCCTGCAGCTCTAAAAGCCTACAAGTGGGGCAATATGTATCTGTATTAAAAAATCCCACACAGCAGCATAAAGGCGTTCGCTTTCACAATAAAGGGGTGAGATGTTTGCCATGTTGTTGTTTTCTTCAGCATTCAGTGTTTTCTTTTTCCAATTACCGTCTATTCTCTTGGCTTAATTAGGTCATGGTGAGTTGTGAGTCACGTTGGTGTCGTGTGTGTGTGTGTGTGTGTGTGTGTGTGTGTGGGTGGTGTGTGTGTGGGTGTGTGTGTGGGTGTGTGTGTGTGTGTGAGGGTCATTCTGTCCCTCCCAGGGATAAATATTAGCCCTTGTTGTTTGCAAATAGGTGATGTATGGTGGCCATATCTCGTGGTGATGAATGTTTTTTAGAAATTTCCTCTCCTTTATCAATTGACTAACAAACCCATGTATCACTGCCACTCTCTCCCTCTGCCCACATAAATTAAATAACCAGCTCTTTCTCCCTTTCTCTCTTCCACCTCTCACTTCCTCCCCTCCTCTGTGCCTCCATACTCCCCCATCCCTTTTTATTATTTCTTTTAACTTCATTTTATTGCATTTTATTCATTGTATATTAGTACGACACACACACACACACACACACACACACACACACACACCAAACCAACAGCAATCAATGTTGAGTGTTGTGTGTAATGATAATGCATTGTGTTGCGTACATCTCAATCACAAATTTTCATGTAATGTGATGCAGACAATAAAGGTGCTTTTCATTCTGATTGCTCCGTTGCCTCCAGCGTATTATTCGAAGTACTGATCACCACCCGCCGTTTGAAGTACTTAAGTACTGATCATCGTGACAGAAAATGTGTGTACTCATTCCTGTTCATCACGGTGATGCTCCTAAATCTGCTGTCTCTCAGATGGACGGTGTGCAAAGAGCTACAGGCTGGGGGGGCTGGGTTCCTCTCTGTCACGGGAGATGACAGGAGGCCGATTATGCCAGAGCACCATATTGTAAACTACTCATCATTAGCGGGCCCATCCCAGCTAACGACCGCGCTGGAGATAAACAGGGGCGATGCCGAGCGCCGTCTTAATCAGGAGGGCCGTTTAGAGCGGGGCTCCGTCATTAAGCACAGCTGTAGCACACCGGGATATGGGAGATGTTTAGCTGTAAAGTTGCAGTGTTGAGCCGGCCCAGGCCCAGCCTCCAGCTCCACGGGGGTCCAATGTTGTTGTGATCACCCTTTAAAACGCAAATCACCAAGAATAGAAAGATAAGTCCTTAAAACGCCCAGCCAAATTAAATGATTACCCACCAAAGAGGGTCTGTAGTCGCAGCCTCCCAGGGCCCATCGCAAACTTCAGTCAGAGAAGGGGGGAGAAAGTAGGGAGGAGAGGAGTTGGAAGGCGTGGTTGAGTTTAATCCCACTCTCTCTACTCAACACTCCCTTTTCCTCCTTGTCTCCCTCGGCAACATCTCCAGCCCTCATGCATCTTCTCAGTCAGGGACTATTGAGGTCGTTGACTTCAGAGAGGATCATGGTGGTACTTGTCATGAACACATGTAAGCACGTGCACACACACACACACACACACACACACACAAAAGTGATCACGGTGAACTTATCTTACCAGGTCAATGAACTTGCCTATTAGACATACTTATATAGGATCCAATATCACATTGCTAACTACAAGACACTTTTTTTGTGACCCATCATCAGATTTCCATAACCCACACTTCTTAAAGAATATTTATCATTTAAAAGCTGTTTCACAATAAGACATTTTACAGGTGACAAATGAATTCCTCTATAATCTACGTTCACGTTGTCGGCCTTCACCGAATGACAATGCTTGTTCCCTGCCTCTCCGTCTCGCCCTTGTCCCAGTTCTTCCTTTCCCGTTGCGAATTTTCATCCAGTGCATTCCAACGTCTCTCTCATCACGTCCCCCCCCCGCCGGTTCGCTGTCTCTTGTCCCTCAGATGGACAGGCGTGAGCTGTCTGGACAGGCCGTAGCTCTCCCCACAAGCGCTTGAACAATTGGAGGTAAATACATTGGAGACAGCCCATTTGTTTTGGGCTGGCGGTGATGCATGCTTTTGCAGCGAGCAGCACATTTTTACCACGCGGCCCAAAGCAGCTGTGAGTAATGGACTGCTCCGGCCTGTCCACTCATACTGCTATTTTTATTATTGTCTCCCTTATAGTTTTCATTTTTCATATCAGGGAGAGAGAGAGAGAGAGAGAGAGAGAGAGAGAGAGCATACAGTGTTCCCTTCAAGTATGTTCTTCCCCTAAAAGAGGCGGGAAGCGAGGCCCCCGTATCCCTCCTTCCACTCACTTCATCATCTTCCATCAACCATCCCGCGCTTTTTTTTTTTTTTTTCCTTCCCCCAGCCAGACTGACAGGTTTTGTTGGATGGGAGGAAGAGAGAAATAAGGGATTATCAACAGACAAAACAATATTTCAGGTTGGACAGCTTCATAATAATTTTTCATCTATCCATCACCCCGTTTCTATGGCACGTTCGGTGGTTTCAGCCTCCGGGGAAACGGCATCTTAGTTTAGTCTGGTTGAGTATTCTGACATGGGGAGATCTTGGGGAGTCCACGATGAAAGAAGCGGAGAAGAGGAAGCCGACGTGAAGGCGACACCATCACAGAAAGCAAAACAGAGCAGAAGAAAGTGTATATATGTGGATGTTCCAGCACTGAACGAGCGTGGCTACTGCTTTTGAAGATGATTCACTAAGTAGCTAAAATTATCTCATGCTCGTGGCCCCAGGGAAGGACTGGTGTTTTGCATTGAGGCACACGCACGGGCACCTATAATGGCTGCCTCTTAATTCCAGTGACAGCTTTACGGGACCTGAGTTATGGAGCCACAGCCATGCTGCTCGTTAGGCCTGAGCCGGGCTTCACGCTGGGTTACACTAATACGCCTCCTTCCCCCACCCTTACCCCCTGCACACACACACACACACACACACACTTGAGCACACACATATATGAGGTCTAACCCAGAGAGGTACTGGCCCACACAATTCCTCTACACACCCTTCTTCTATAATGGCGGTTATTTGTTCAAGTCATTCAGTTGATGTTATGAGGTATCAGATTTATTTTCTACTCCTTTCCCCTCCGCCTACTTCTTCTCCCCCTTATCCTCGTTCACCGTCCCCGCCAGGCCAAGACCTTCTCCCTCTCCCCTCCGGCTCCATCCCCCTGCCCCATACAGACAGTAACGGGGTATTGCTGGGTGATCCATCTCTGTCAGCCTGCTAAAATGATAATGCCAATTAAAGCAGAGGAGTAATTGCCCTCCGCTGCCTCTGATCCCTGCAGACACTCAGCAGGAGCCGT
This sequence comes from Hoplostethus mediterraneus, assembly GCA_034670385.1. Taxonomy (NCBI): domain Eukaryota; kingdom Metazoa; phylum Chordata; class Actinopteri; order Trachichthyiformes; family Trachichthyidae; genus Hoplostethus; species Hoplostethus mediterraneus. Next base: position 22,260,478 of record JAXDDW010000001.1, read on the forward strand.
GGCCACAAATACGAATGAGACCCGGGGGCCCCTAGAGGCCCTCGCTGGGCGAGAATAAGGACAGGTGGAGGAGGAGAGGGGACGGAGGGTGGGGGGGGGGGGTGAGGAAGAGGGGTTGGAGGTTCAGGGGGAGGAGGGGTGATTTGTAACTTTTAACCTCCACTGATCACCGATGGCCTTGACAACGGGGATAGGGGGAGAGGAAGAGATATCACACACACACACACACATGCACAAACACACAAGCACACACACAGGCATAGATACCGGTAGTTGCACATGAGTGAACACACACACACACACACACACACACACACACACACACACACACACACACACACACACACACATATATGTGTTCAAGGTCGCTGTCAAAGGACTTATGGCCCTTGCCATCGCACGCGGGCTCCGAGTGTGAGGAGCCTAATAGGAAGTGAAAGGGCTACACGGCGCTGGACTGTAACACCACTGATCAGAGGTGACATTGCTGCACTCTGTCAGGGGCAGGTCAGGGAGGCAGCCATTAATACCACCGGTCCAATCACAAATTCACTTTTAGGATCCCTGCCGTACGGTGTCCATAATAGGACATCCTCAGACCTCACAGTAAACGGCATCGTTCCTCGGACTAAAAGTTGTCAGTTTTCGTGTCTCACAGTAAACGGCATCGTTCCTCCGACTAAAATCCTTCAGTTGTTGGTCAAAAGTTGTCAAGTCTCAGGTCTCCTACCAAACGGCATCAGACCAAATGGCCTCGCATGAAATTAAACATTTTTTGGACGGTGCTGTTCCTCCAAAGTGCAGAGGTGAGTAATGTCTGTTGTCATTAATTCACTTTGCAAATGTTATACAGGTTAAGATCTTACACTGGAGAACACAATATATAGATTTAGTGTTTGCCAGTGTTAATGTTTACTTAGCTCGTCTGCAATAGTTTTGTAAGCTAAAGTTAGCCGAGTAGATGTAGCTAACGTTAGCCACCTAACTAGCTAACTTTGGATATCTTTGGTGGCTAACGTTAGCTACATCTAACTAAGTAAACATTAACACTGGCAAACACTAAATCTATATATTGTGTTCTCCAGTGTAAGATTTTAACCCGTATAACATTTGCAAAGTGAATTAATGATAACAGACATTACTCACCTCTGCACTCCACGCAACTTTGGAAGAACAGCACCGTAAAAAAAATAAAAATAATAATCTGAGGCAGTTTGGTCTGATGACGTTTGGTCTGATGCTGTTTGGTAGGAGACCTGAGACATGACAACTTTTGGCCAACAACTGAAGGATTTTAGTCGGAGGAACGATGCCGTTTACTTTGAGACACGAGAACTCACAACGTTTACTCTGAGGTCTGAGGATGTCCTATTATGGACACCGTACACCGCCGGTGTAGGTGCACAACTAGGGGTTTGGTTCCTCGGAGCAAACATGGCCGTCTATAAGGGGCCGCGCTGGTGGGTCGGAAAGCGAAGGCACTTGTGGCGTCATCTATCCGACATCTAGCTAACAACCTTTGCGGCCGATTCCCTTTCTCCTTCCTGCGCCGTCTAATAAAGCAGAAGTGCAAAACGATCTGCAAATAAATACCTGTCAAAGTTGACACGCGGTCATCATGAGATAAGTTCACCACCAACCAGGCAGCCATGACAGCCCCATGCATCACAGCACACTTATGAACAGGCTGCGTAGTATATGAGCGTGTGTGTGTGTGTGTGTATTATGACAGCTCAGTTCCACGAGTGTGTGTGTGTGTGGGCGGAAGGCTGGATGTGGGGTGAAGTGCGTAGGCGGCTATTAGCACAGACTCTGTCACCCGTCTTGACTGAGCGGTGACCTGTGGCACAGGACGGCGGGGTGGGCGCAGCGGTGGGGAACTTGACGCGAGGGCCCGGAGATCCCAATCACGTTTCACGTCGATTGCATAGGTGGAAACAATAATGACGGGGCTCCTGCCATATTTGATTTATTTATAAGAACTGTGAGGGAGCAGGAGAGGCTCGCTCGTAGGGGCCAGGGG
>JAXDDW010000001.1:22267500-22497500 GCA_034670385.1 Hoplostethus mediterraneus
GTGATACATTGAGTCTGACGGATGGCTGAGGAGAGGAAGAGGATGGACAGACGAATTTGATTTGTCTCAATGCAGGCGAAGTACAAGGTGGCAGGGAGCGCCATCAGTGCATTACTATTACGGCTGTGAATGCATGTATCAGAGTAAATCAATTACCAATCGATAAGCTTCTTCAATTTGCATCAATCAGGCTGCCTCCTCTCTCTCTCTCTCTCTCTCTGTCTGACACAAACCAAGTGGGCTCTTCACCTTCATCTTTCCTCTCTCAGCCTGTCATCCCCTCTTCTCTCCACACAAGCTCTCGACTTTGATGTGACATTGCTCACAATAGAGTGTAATGCCATGTTATTCTACACACATCCTACAAGTTCACATGAACGTGTTTGTGTTGACCTACCATGGCAGGATGCAGGATTCAGTTTCGTATGACTATGAGGAGGCTAAAAGACATTCACATTTTAGCCATTCAGCTGATGCTCTTATTCAGGTTGACTTACAGTTTGTGCAACAGTAGAATAAACTTTAATTCCCAGATCGCCAAAATGACAAGAAACCAATAGTAGTAGTACAACTTTCCTGCGACTGTAGAGTAATTGCAAAACAGAGAAGTGAAAAGAAATAAGAAAAAAAAGAGGAGAAAGGAAAGGAGAAAGAAGAGATCTTTTGAGAGCAGATGTGATTTTTGGGGGAGAAGGTGATATGAGGTATACAGCCACACAACAGACATCACTGGTAGTATGACAGTCAGAGCAATAACTGTCCTGCAATTCTGGAACTTGGTCACTTTATCAATCAACAGTCATAATCTTTCCTCTCTCACATGCTTGTGAGGCAGCTATATTATTATTATTATTATTATTATTATTATTATTATGTATTACAAAGTTAGCAAAATCCCTGCCGGTGGAACAGAAATGTCTTGTTTGAAATCATGAGCTGATCCAGTGATCAAGCGCTTGTCATTTAAGAGATTTAGGATGCATGAACCGGAAAACACGAACAGTGGAAAGTAGCTGCCTGTTCACATCAATTCTGAGAATTAATGCGTCCCAACAAATCTTCTTGTTTTATTTCCGCCATCATGCAGTGCCTCCATAATGTGCTTTTAGTCATTAGGGCTGATACTTAGTGATTGACACCCAGTTAAAGTGCACCTTCAGTGCATCGCTTATCACGACCCACTCAGATGCACCACACACACACACACACACACGCGCGCATACGTGCACCCCCACACTCGCACACACATATTAATATTTACTCACTTAAACACACAAACACACACACAGCCAAGCACCCACTCTCCCAAACCCCAATGTGGGCATAAATTTATTCAGCTGTGACTTCAAAGACAAATAGCCAATAAAAGTGCCAGGGGTGTTCACACACGTTTCTGGCACAATCAAATCAATTTCCTCTAAGTAGCCATAAACATGTTCTCTTTTAAAAGGTGTGAGAGGGGTCCCATTATCCCCGGGGCCCCTGGCCTTCTTCTCCACCCCAGAGGCCTCTCTGCAGGGGGGTCAGCACCGAGGCCTAATCTGTCTCAGCCTGCCTGATCCATCTCTAGCGCTCAGACACAGAGAGATCAGTGCTTCAGCCACGTCCAAGCCTTCTGATCACAGGCCCGTGTCCATTAATCAGTAGCAGGCAGGCCAGTGACAAAGAGATGGCCTGGCTGGGGGGTGAAGGTCCAGAGAGTTGCCCCTCTCCTGCTCCAGGGCTCCGGCTGCCCTCCAGGCCTGCAGAGGGTTACAGACAAGAGGCTCTGTTGTGACGGTGGCTGTTATTAATGGGAGCGATAGACTTGGTAAGTCATAGCTTCAACAGAAAGATAAATACTCTATCTCTGCTGCTCTCCTTCTGTGTCCTCTGTATTTGCTCCATTGTAATGCAGTTACTGTAGTGACTTCAAGGGGGGTGCTAAGACTACAATTACCCTGGATGTCCTTCCCATGGTGAATGATTGTGATTGTAATTGGCCATAACCACTTTTTGCATTTAAACCCCATGTAAAGCAGTCCACCCCCACTTTGTAACCTCCTTGTTCTCTCTTTCCTCCAGCTTCACTGTCTGCTGAACCTCGGGCCCCCCGGCTTACACTCATGGGACTTGACACTCAGCTCCTACAAATCCAGTTAATATTCAATGGCTCATTAAAGATTGATTGGGAGCTGTAAAAGGGGAAATCACACACGTACTAGAACACCAAATCCTGCCTTTAGCTTGTAATTGTACTTTATGGAAGAGCTTTGGCCCTGCTGCTCCCCTGGTCCCAGTTAGTGAGGGTAAGGGATGTGTCGACCTGCGCGGTGGAGACTAAGGCCTGGCCCAGGTCAGCCCAGACCTACCCAGGCTATAAACACCAGGTCGGGGCAATCAGGTACAGGATTGCCCCCCTGAGAGAGCAGTTCATTTCTCCTGCTGAAATATTCAGCAGTCTGAGCATGCCCTAAGAGACTAGAAGTAGCACATCTTAGACGTAGCCCTGTATCGAGATGCTGGTAGGAGTAACCCCTCCGCATCCCGGTCCAGATGACTCCAGTTGTTGATGGAACAAACTAGAGCTGCCTTACTGCAAACATATATGGTGGCATCATTGGGGTTATCTGAATTATTCTTTAAAAAATCAATCAATCAATCAATCAATAAATAAAAATATTATTTACCAGTTTATATTTTGTACAGGTTTATTTTGTTCCAGTAAAGTTGTATAAGACTGCAATAGGGATCCATGTAAAACGGGTTCTGTCTCTCTGACTCACTCTGTCTCGGTCTTTGTGTCTATCTGTTTCTTTCACTCTCTGTTTCTTTCTTTCTCTCTCTCTCTCTCTCCCTCCCTCTCTCTTTCTCTCTGACCCTTGTCACCCTTCCAGTTTCCCAGGAGCCCCTGGCCTAGGCGACGGCGCAAACACAATTTCCGTAATGTCATTTGCGGCATGGATGAAGGAGAGAAAGTCCCGGCTGTCAAAACCACCTCAACACCGAAGTGGGAAACACAACCTGACACATGACAGATTCTTAGGTTTGTACAAATGGACAGCTCCCCAACTCCCCAACTCCCCAACTCCCCTCCTCAGACCCTCAACCCCAACCCCCAACTCCCTCACCACCGTACCCACTACACCTTACTCCTCTCCCCTCTTAGTCCCCCCACTCAACCTCTCTCAAAGAGTGTCACCCCTTCACTCTCCCCTCTCTCTTTCTCTCTCCACCGTCAAATGGGCAGAAATTACTGCATTATTAAGTGTGTGTGGAGGCCCAAGTCGTCTCATCAAGTCTAATCAAGTCATGCTGTCACATGACTCCACCTCTTATGGACATGATGCACAAATATGGAGTCCTGAGCGACCTCTCCCCTGCTTGTTCTACATTCTTCTCTATCAAACAAATCAATCGTCTATCAACCTGCAATGTTGCATATTATGTTGTAATACAGATTATATCGATTTATTTTACAATTATGTTTTTTATATTTGCCTTTATCCTTCACAGTCTGTCCCCCTTACTTCAGTCCATGCCTCTACCTCCGCCTGTTTGCCGGCCTTGTAAAGCAAGGCAGGACCCTCTCAATCATCAGGCCAATCAATGGAGATGATTGGACCACTGAACAGGAACACATTGGGTTAACACCTCCAACCTGCGCTGCACCTGATGTGACCCACAGCCACCCAGAGTGTGCTCACATCCCATTTGTCATGGCAGTTTTGCTGGAGCAGGGGGATAAGATTGAGTGGGCAACCATGGAAATATGATTTCCAATACACATTGTTAACTCGCCGGGGGAAGGCTTTTGCCAAATTCCATCAAAGTGTGCAACTGTGTATTAAATGACTATCAGAAGGCCAGCCATCATTTTTCATGCCATAACCATGGTGTGCCCCCGGGCCGACCACTTCACAATCACAAAGAAGGCCATTGCTATTGATCCGCTGTGCAAATGTGTTGACACTGGTTATTGATGGTGGCACAGACAAACAACAGGCAACGCGGTCGGGAGCTTCGAATGTGAAGTCGCGGCGAGTGTATGAAAGGGCTGTAAGGCACGTGCTCGGGGCTGCTAGGTTCATATAGCCACATGCTCTATGTACAGATGGAGACGAGGCCTACGAGTCATTTTCTTCCCACGCTACGACCGACGGGGTTTTTCGCCTCTCTTTGCCGTGGCGATCCGTATGGAAGCAGGTGGGCGAGTGGGCGAGAGGGAGTCTCAGTGGGCGGCGGGTCACGGATCTGGGCTTGACGAAAAAAGCACCAGAATCTCCCACAGTAGATAATGGCTGCTGAATGTGGTCCTCAGTGTGTAGGAAGGAGAGCTGGTTAAACTTTAACCAGCCCCATCCTGTTCTCCACACCCTCCATCAGCCAGAGCCAGAGCCGGGGCCCGGCCCCGCAGCCCCTCCACCCCCACTGACCCCCACCCTGTTAGGGACAGGAGTGATGGATCGCCCCTGTCATTGTGCCCTGTGAGGGGGACCGCGGCTAAGAGGGACCCGGGCTCCTTGTTAATCTGACCCTCCGAGCCAGAGTGGACAACGCAACACATTATGACAACCCCCCTCCCAAAAACAAAAAGAGAACACATGGCATGTAACTAAACTCACCCGCCTACATGTAAGACCCGGCGCCCCCCCCCCCCCCCCCTATTCCTTTTTATTCAGTCTATTTTCACCCCCCAACCCTCATAAACCATTAGAGGAATGCCTTAGAAGCTCGCTCCGCTTGGCGAGGAGTATAAAAAGAACAGAGAAAGTTGGGGAGAAAGAGAAAAATGAGAGGCGGAGGAGAGAGACGGCGAGCAGCTGTGGAGAGTGACAGGACGCAGCGCAGATGAGTAATGGCGCCGGACGAACCGGCGATATTGACGAGCGATCAGTCATACGCTGATGCCGTCTCCGCTCCACCACGTGTTCACTTGCATAGGGTCTTGTAATATTACCACTGTTTTTCTCTCTTGATTATGAGGAAGTGATACATCAACCTGATAGGGGACATAAAGATGATTCCCGATACAAATATCTCATACAAACAGTTATGAAGTGAATGTAAAATAAAAGTAGAACAATTCCAAGTGGTTCATATACACATTCAACATATATATAACACATCGTTTCTTTTTTGTATTTATGATAATAAATGAGATCCAGTGAATTAGTAAGTGTAGTTTATTTGAATTTGTCTTTGACGTCTTTAACAAATTAATAAAACAACAACAACAACGCTGCATATGAACCTCTAATACAATTTTTCTTTTTTTCTCCACGTGACTAAAACACGTTCTCACTACTTTAGCATCATAAAGTATTGATGACTTCTTCCCCCATTCTACAGGAGCATTTGTATATTAAAGAATGAAACGCTTGCCATTTGAATTAAAGTCACTTCACAGATTATGACAAAAGAGAAAAAAATCAAGCTAATTTGTAACGGCCCTCCCCTTCATTATTGTACGTTTCCCTTGGGGTGTGTTGGCAAAGTTAATTTTACTGGTTGGTTAAGGGAACAGGATGTCAAGCCCTCACACGGAAATGTAATGATGCGAAGGACATGGGTCAAATTTACCATTTGTAGGGTAAAAATCTTGAATCTGTTCTTTTTCCCATCTGTGACAGTGGGGTCAGCTGCAACCATCTGGGTCTGGAGTGGAGACATGGGTTGTCAGTGGGCAACAGAGAGGGGGCCCCATATTGCCTGGGCCCAAGGGCTTGATCATGGATGGACATGTGTGTGTGTGTGTGTGTGTGTGCATGCGCATGTGTGTGTGTGTGTGGGTGGAGGGATTGACACACACACGCTTGCACCTCTTTCTCAGCTGACTCTGAGAATATGTTTGCGTGGGACAAGTCCACCAAGACCCATCCATCAACCGGGTCCAAATACGCCCTGCGCCACTGTTGACACGAGGTTAACAACTTGACACTGACAGAGGTGGGCGCGGCCCGGGGCAGAACGGCTACCGAGACAGAGGGAGAGATGGATTGGAGCGTGATCGACATTCAATTTGAATTATTGCAAAATATTTCCATTTAGCTGAAAATTGAGTACATGATCAAGTCTACACGCTACAATTGAGAGTGACTTTCTCGTGTGTTGTATGTGGACACGGTGTGAGAGGAAATCACACACAAATTGTATCCAGTGACTGTTCAGCATGTAATGAGGCAGAACTGAAAACAAACACTGGCGTATCGTCTCCTGACCTTGTCCTTGTATTACTCTGCCACTAAATAGACAAGCGGGTCCACTAGCCAGAGATAAGTTCAGTTGAAATCTTTCATGGAAACATTAAACTTCCTTCCTCCCTGTAATCACTGTGCATTATCACACATTAAACATACACTAATGTACTAATGATCAATGTTGTGGTAAGGCAACAACCAGAAAGTGATTAAAAACGTTTAGGCAACATTGATTAGAACCTACTTTCTAGGCTATGTGGGCAACAGAAACTGCACATAAAGTTGTAAATCAGAGTAAATGAACAGGTCAGGATGTCAGGAAGGTTCCCAGCCAATAGAAATAGAGAATGTAAATAAATCTGTGAGTGGCTGTGGCAGGGATGCAGGTAGAGGAAAGCGCTAGGGAAATGTAGCATAATCTCAGCCTCAGCCATGTTATCAGCTGGGCTTTTTAACACAGGGGCCAATTTAATTGCACTTAAAGCAGAATGGCAGAACATCAATCTTGATGAGTGGATCTGCATCACAGTTCTCCCTGGCCAATCTATCACCATCCACGCCTCTGGGTAGCCTCCCCCTAACACACACTCACATGCCCATACTCCCTCCTCATCCCATCTGCACTTTCCCATCTTGTGCTTTTTAAAAAAAATGTTTCATAAGCGTTGTTTAAATGTTTTGTTGGGGCACATTTGGGGGAAAACGATCATATAAAAGCAGGAAACGTGTTTCTCTAGGCCCTGCTGGTGATGCCACCACTCAGAGATGTTTTCACACTTGCCCTCGTAATGCCACAGCGCCGTGTGAAATCCTGCCCAGAAATGGCTCCGCTTTCGAAAATGGAAATGTTTACCCCTCTCGGAGAATCAACAGAACGTGCAGTGTCTCCTCAGTCTAACATGCAGTTTACTGCTGGACGACCATCCAGTGGGTGGATTCAATGAGTCACTGCTTCTGTGCAGTGTGTGTGTCTGCTAGTAAGACTTAGCCAAGTTATCCGATTCAGACTTCAGAATATTTATCTGGAATCTGTTACTGAAAGATGTCAAACCCTTCACAACATCCCATTTGTTGATGAAGTAAATGTAGGGGAAGTAGACACAGGCATTAGGGCTTAAGCCAATAGTTCTGTGGTTAGAGAACGGTAACTACCTCCTGTGCCATAAGCATCTTGAACTCTTAGTGGCTATGGAACACTTAAATACAGAGAGTACTGGCTTCATCAAGGCCATAAAGTATAAAGAGGGCTTATCTAGCGGTGAAAGCTAGGGACAGAGCCTATGGAGGAGTAATGATCCCTTAATGTGGTGGCCTCACTCTCTCTCAACCTCTCACTCTTTCTGTCTCCCCCCTCCTCCCACTCCTGACTGCTACATTAGCAGGGATAATAAATGAGACTCTGGCATCACAAGCATAAACTTTTCATGACCCACCTAACCAGCCTTATCAAATGTGGATGTGATTACCCCGCCAGGTGACAGATGGAGAGATGGATAGATGGGGGGGGGGGGGATGCAGACGCATATCTGGGCAACGACTTGATGGACACTTGGACATAACTAGAGGACTAGACATGAAAATTATTTAACATTATGTACATGAAGGAATGATGAGCAGAGGAAAAGCGGGAAGAGGAAGTGTGAAAATAAAGGATGAGGAATGAAAAATGAGAGTAGAATGAGGGAGGTGAGGAGTGGGAGGATGGGAGTGTTTTGAGTGCTGCTCCGGTAAGCTGCGGTGAATGGGCTGGTAAGATGGAGTGGACAGGCTGTATGGACCGAGTTGAAAGGCTCCTTTATCCTCTACATGATAACTTTGATCCCCCCTGTTTCTACACACCAGTCAGCAATATTGTTAAGCAGCAGTGGGTTAATACTTTAACCAACTCCTGGTATGTAGACGAAGGGGGGAGTTGCTTCCAGCCCCCGTCTCTCCATCCCGCTTTACACTTTCAGTTTGCCCTGATGTTTTTATTGTTATGTTTTAGTGATTGTATGTCATCACATACTGCATTATGACATCACAAGGGATGCAGTGTAAACATGTTGCACACTATCTGGCCACTTCAACGCCATCTCAAAGCGTGAGTACTGAAGAATAATGTTGCACTAGCCTGGACAGAAAGATATCTGAGACAGGCCCGGGGGCTTACGGACATTTCTATACATTATCATTACACAATATTAAAGGCTTAAATAGAATTGGCTTGAACTTGGTTTGGTTTTCATCCAGGTTGTTCCTCACTGTGCTGTTTTCTATACCTTGCTGCCCCGCGACTTGTATTGCAGTGAAGGGTTTTCCAAGTGCAAAACTCATGGTAACCACTGTGCCATGTTAGCTGTGTGACTGATAGTGTAGATGCGTGCTAAACACGTGTGACATGTAGCTTTTGTTCTGCCTCATTAACGAATGGGCCGAGTATGAAGAGATCAGATTAAAGGTAATTAAAATGACAAAAACACACCATCATTCCTAATGCAGCTATAATGACGGCCTAAATGTAGCTGAATGCCAGCCCCCTCCACCTCCTTCTCTGCCTGTTCCTCCCTCCTCTCATCCCTCGCTCAGCTGTACTACAGAATCATTAACCTGGCTCTGTGAGAAGGATGTGCTGATGGAACACTCTGCTATTGTGCTTCCTGTCATCTTCAGGAAATCAGGGCTTCCCCCTGCTGTCGGAGTAAAGCGCCACTAGGTGATGAGCGATGCCAACCTTTCTCTTCATTCATCTTTCATTTCGGTTCTTCTTTTCCTCTGTTTATCTTCTCTTTACGTCCGTCTAAGTCATTCTTCAACAACTACACAAAAATGTGTTTTTTAAAATATCCATTATTGCATTAAAAATAATTATTAGTAATTAATTATAGTAAACATATTTTGCTCTTTTAGTCTATATAATGGTCATGGGAAAATCCCTCAAATCTCAACGGTGAAGTCATTTCCAGCCACCACCCATACACTAAACAACACGCTGGGGTAAAAGACATCATATATAGCATTTATATGTAGATATACGTGTGTGTGTGTGTGTGTGTGTGTGTGTGTGTTTGTGTGTGTGCGTGTGTCTTCTTCTGTAAGTGATGGAGTGGGTTTCCTCTGTCATGAGCAGCATCGAGTTGACGCTTCCTTTACATGGCAGCTGCAAGGCTCCAGTGATGTATCAGAGTCAGCAGAAGCATTGATCAGAACCAGGGTTAATCATTGCTCCGGGAACCCAGAGGAGAGAGGCTGCCTGGGGAGAGGTAAGCTAGGCAAGTGGGCGGCTTCACCACAGGAGGCCTGGAGCTCTACAGTAGAGGAATGCTGGCAGGAAGACCGAACCACTCGTCTGTTGGTCTGTCTGTCTAACTACCAATAATGAGAATCATTTCTGTACAGGTTTCTATGTGTGTACTTGTGTATTAGTGTGTGTGTGTGTGTGTATGGGCACCGGCAATGTTATCCCCTCAAATGGCCGGACTTCTGAAATGTGTGCAACGCGAAGCCGGATCTGTGCGGTGTCTACTCAGCAGTACCCATTCACTCCCCTGAGCTAGGGAGTTAATAATTCAAAAGAGAACAGGGGGAAGAGGCCATGTGCCTGAGTGACAACACACAGAGAGAGAGAGAGAGAGAGAGAGAGAGAGAGAGAGAGAGAGAGAGAGAGAGAGGGAGGCAGAGATAGAGACCAGTAAAAGTAAGAAAAAGTGTGTGAGCGACTGTGAGATATAGGGAGGAGACCGATAGAGAGATAGAGAAGAAAGCAACATTCCAGAGGACATTCGTTTCACTTTGTCGAAACATGATTGTCACGTGAAGTCGGGTATCACTCCTCACACCACGGCTGACCACCACTTGGACTCTTCACCCAATTGCGCTAGCAGCTATCCTTTTCCTCCCTTCGGCTTTTCCCCCTCTTCTCGTCCCCTGTCCTCACCCTGTCCTCCTCTCCTCTCGCTAGCCGTCCCTTTGGGATGACTCTTCCCGGTGACCTGCCGTCACCACCATCACTGTTGCCAGCATCAAAGTCCAGGATGCTCTCTCCAAGAAATGCACATGAGAATATGAAGGAAGCACACATAAACGTAGATATAAGTGCCTGCACACACACACACACACACACACACACACACACACACACATGCACAGATACTTGAAGGAATGTCAGAAATGCTAGCAGGAAGGATAAGGGGCAATGGGAATACAAAGAGGTCCATCTCTTCGGAGGGGAGGAAAAACAGGGCAATAAAACCGTCATGTCAAACCAAGAATTTGCTGATGGCACACATACATATACACAAGTTCAAAGAGACAAAAGAGAATCTGTCAAGCCGATAGAGCCATCACTCCCTCTTTTCATGGCTGGTTTTGTCCAGAGGCATCCCCCTTTCACCTCTCCTCTGCCCCTCCGACACTTGCCAGCCGAGGGAGTTGTTAATGTTTAGCTGGGCAGTGATGGCAGCGCTGACAGGACTCGTCTGTCTAAGAAGACAGGATGAGAGAGAGAGACAGCGCATCAAAGGATGCCACTTAGAGGTAAGGAGGGAGAGGGGTGGTGGAATGAGAAGAGAAAAAAAAGGGAAAACAGGAGGATGGAGGGACAGAAGAGGGACCCATCTTTCTTTACAAAGTGAAAGGTTACATCACCAAGGTGGGCTGTGAAGTGATGCTATTGTCATCTCCCCTCTTTCCATCCGCCCCTCCCTCCCTATCCACCTACACAGCCCCCATCTCCCCGCCTTACCACCACCCCCCCCCTCGTGCTTGTCAGCAGTTTGATTCAATACCTGCAGGTTAGTTACTCATTGAGCTGAGGAGGGACTGGAGCCAGTGGAGGTGTATGGATGGCTGTCTATGGGCAGCCAATGGGCAAGGCTGGTGGTGGGGGGCTGCCGCTTGATTGACAGATCTGCCTGCGTCGTCCATTCCCTCCTGTAAAGACACAAACAGTGCCCGGCTCGACAAAGCACAGGAAGTGGAGGGAGGCAAATAGCTTTGAATGTGAATGGCACACTGCAGGGGCGGTTAATAATTGGGAAGCGTTGGACTATTAATCTGAGAGACAAGACCTCGGAGACGTTGCCTCGGTTTGGGGAGCTATTTCTGTCAAGCAGCTGTAATAATGGCCTTCGATGAGATGACAACTGGATGTACACAGTTAAAAGATCTCATGATGGTTCCCATACGCTATTCACAGAGACATAGGCGCCGATTTATATTTTTGCCAGCGGGTGTTCAAATGAAGTGAATACCACCAAGATGAAGATTGTCACAATAACTTTTATTGCTCTTGCTTTAGTAATTACCGTGGTGCAGGCTACTGTCATCTGTCAACGTAGACACACACCCAAACCAAATGCAACACTGCTCTGCTACAAATTCATCACTGGTGGTGGATCCTCACTTTGACTGTCTTTACACTCGGTATCTCTCTCCGTTTTTTAATGACAAATTTGTACGTTTTTACCCGATCATCACCGTGTTTCACACTTGCTGTGTCGCTAGCTAGCAGCTACGTGATGGAACAACGTTGGTTTAGCTGACTCTAACGTTACATTGGCAGTTGGCTACGTGGCCACGCCCCTTAACGTAGCCTGCACACGCAGAGCCAAAGTTGAATTGGATAATGCGATTTGTAGTTAAAACGTTCACCGATAATAATAAGTAATAATAGAATAAATAGATGCGTTTCTTTTTAAAAAGATGCAGGTTTTTAATACATTTATTTATGAATTTATTTTTTAATCGGCTTTCCCTGTGATCGGCACGTATGCACAGAGATGTCATAACCACAATAAGAAATGACTTTGATAATATCATTACTTTCACACCATGACAGACTTGACAGTATTCTTTGGACCTCTGGTGAAACATTAAGGCAGTGAATCAGGCCAAGGTCTATCAGGTTAGTAATCAATCCCATCCCTACATTTTGTGCTGCGTTTTGCCTTTTGCAATCAATGATTCATCAAGTCAATATTCTTCAATTGATAGATTCATGGATAATTATTTATGGATGGGATTATTATTTTTTATAATGCCGACATAATAGTGTGTTGGCTTGTTTATCTGTGTGTGTGTGTGTGTGTGCAAGTATGACCAAATATCTACGGGTGCGATGTTGTTCGCGGTGTTTCCCTCCATCTTTCCAGATGTGCCAGAAGTTAATGGAGAAGGTGCTTTGACTGCCGTGACAAGTTAAGTAGAGGGAGCGGGACCATTGTCTTCCAAATCAGCTGTCAGTGTGTTTCTGCTGTCAGCAGTTTGACTCACTACCTGCCTGGTTAATCATCGAGCCGCTCCAAGCTGCTCCGAGCCGCTGGAGGTTTATGGCCCACCGTCACGGACCCCCATCATCGCCACAACAGGACAACAACCTGATTGACAGATTAGCAAGCGCTGGCACTTTTTCAAAGAAAGAAGGGGGAAAAACAGGGTGGAGAGTAGTGATTGAAATTGAAGGAGAATAAAAGAGGAAGTGTGAGGGAGAGGAGGTGTGTGTTTGTGTGGGTAGGTAGGATGGCGGGATGAAGGGTAACAGGTTCGCCGTGTTATGTGGAGAAATATAAAGAGCTAAGATGTCCTGTATATTCTAAAACATTTGCAAGCCGCTTCCTTTGTAAAGGTAAAGCAACGGGTCAGTGAAGTGTGAGAATTTACAGGATTGTCTATATGTGAGTGCATGTGTGTGTGTGTGTGTGTGTGTGTGTGTGTGTGTGTGTGTCAGTGGGAGATAGATGGGCAGATAAAAACATCAGTGTGACATGATAGGGAAGTACAGTGGACCATAGCTCTCTGACAGCCTCTAACCAGTCAAAGTCAGTTTGCGGTGTATGACTACGTCCTCATCTGCTCTCAGGACTGTGTAGCTATCAGACGAGACAAAACAAAATCAAACAATGTCTTAATGGGAGTTAGTTTTCCCTTGGGCAGCACTGGGACGAGAGAGCAGGAGGAGAGAGAGGGGAGACAGTCTGACGGATAATGAGGATTCTTTTGAAAGTGAAATTGCCTCCCCTGTTGGACATTAAAGCTGTTGCAACCCCCCCCCCCCCCCCCCCCACCACCCTTCTACCCTATCCCCACTCT
Source organism: Hoplostethus mediterraneus (assembly GCA_034670385.1). NCBI lineage: Eukaryota > Metazoa > Chordata > Actinopteri > Trachichthyiformes > Trachichthyidae > Hoplostethus > Hoplostethus mediterraneus. The sequence continues at coordinate 22,280,748 of JAXDDW010000001.1, forward strand.
AGTCCTCTCCCCCCTCCTCTGATTCCCCCATGCACGCCCATTGAGGCTTGATTTCAAATGGAAAAATTAATGGGAGAATAATAGCCTTGGGCCTAGCTCTCTTCCACACACACACACACACACACACACACACACACACACACACACATCTTGGTCTATAGAGGTACTGAGAGGGGGAGTCATATTTAGATCCATTCTCCTCACTTGGCCTGCTATTCCATTGTGACACACACACACACACACACACACACACACACACTAATGTACACACAAACACACACACACCAGGGACCTTAACCCCCTTCATTTACACCTTAGAGGGCTTAACTTTCAAATATTAGTACAGTGGCTGTGCGGATTTCAAATAAATAAATAAATAAATGAGGAAGCAGTGATTAGCAATTCCCCTGCTGGTTGTGTCGGTGTGTTTCATATTCATTTTCACTTCCAGGAGAATATTTCTGCAGAAACAGTGATTTTGAGAACTTTCCAAGCTTTTGGAGGGGCTCCTAAAAACTGGTGAGACTGAAGGAGTTTCCAGAATGTTCTTGCAACCGGAGTCAGGGAGTCTCAGCCACAGTTACACAGGAGCTGCAAGATCACTTGAGTCTCCTTCTTGGATTTAGACAAAACAAATGAGTTTTCCTTGATACCAATAAATCGTAAAAAGTACACACTATGGTACTAAAGACTAAAGATACAATGTATTATCCTTATGTTTCTGAGTACCTCAGACACATCTTGTGGGTTATAGAGGGCTCAAACATATACATGTACACACAGACACACACACACACACACACACACACACGGACACCAGTGGCGGCTGGTGCATTTTTCTCCAGGGGGCGCTATACCAAAAATCAAGCAAACATGTGCTAAGGTATCATCAGTGTATTTAAATAAATGAAAAGGCCTTTATTTGTATTTGCTGAGCTGAATGAACATTTATTGTAATGAAATGTGCTTAAGGTAAGTTAAGGTACTTCAATTAGTGCAAATTCTTTATAATAATTATCTTTTATACTACAATATGTAATGGTGAAAGACTAAAGTAAGCGAAAAGTGCCTCGATAAGTGCAAAAGAAATCTGACAACACAAAACCCTGAGAAAATTATGAAAACAGTAAGACCTAATAGAAAATAACATTTAAGAAAAAAATAAATGAATATGGTATTACATTTGAAATACCCAGCGCCAACAAAACATTGTGTGTGTCACACACACACACGCACACACACAATATGCAAAGGATGTGCAAGTTTCACTTCAGCTGATACAGGGCCAAGTTGGTTGCAGGCATTATTAAATCAAAGTTAAGACACATTGCTCTTAGGCTAGCAACACAAGTGTGTGTCTGGCTGGGGTAGGGGGTCGGCTGTTAAGAGTTTAAAAGCGGAAGAGGAGTCGGTGTAGAACCAGTATTGATGTCGGGGAAGCCCACTGGCACTTTCTGTTCAAACATTTGAGAGGACCGACCTGCCGAGCTGCAGCGCCCGGGTGGCAGGATTCCTGCTCTTCCTGTTTCTCCTGACTTTGAGGAATTTTACGGTGAACAAACTCCCAATGCTCCTCTCACACGCCCCACACCTCACCGCAGATACCTGCCTCAGCAAAACTAGAAAGAGAGAGAGAGACGAAGGGGGAGAACTTTCCAGGCACAGATATGTTTGAGGAAATTGTACCTCTTGTCACCATTCCTGTATATCGCACATGATGTTTTACAGTTTTTCTCAGTCGCTTTAGTACATTTCTGGAATCATCCTTAAGATTTGCAAAACAGTAAGTGCATTTCTCGAAACAATTGGTACAAACAGCACCACACAATGGATTACCTGCAAAAGCCTGTAACTTGCTAAAAATCCTCAGTTCATCTCTCAAAAGTAAATCTTTACGTCAATGAACATGTCAGTCCATCAGAATGACAAGTCCTTGTGTCATTGAGTACAAACAATGTAGTCAACATGCTTAGCCATGTTGTCAATATAACAGTTACTCTGATGGAAACTATGGTGAAGGGTTTGATGACAATGATTGAAAGTGCACAAGACTGCACTTTTTCTGCATGGCACATATCAATTTCAAAAGACATTAACAACCAATAACCAACCAATTGTCATTTGCCTAAATGTGCTAAAACATTTGCAGATGGTAACAAAGAGAAATGCTCTTTCTGTTGTGCTCAGGTAACAAAATGTTGTGAAGAATTTCACAGATTGATTTGACGACTTCAACTGTCATTGCAGAATTGAGCCAAAACAACTGAGAAAAACTGGAGTGAAAGTCAAGATTCATCAATTCAGGACACATTTACAAAATAAGTCTAATAGAAATGCTTGACATGCTTGATATGCTTGACAGATTATGACAACTGGCTCAACCACTCCACTGCATGTAATTCTGGGGGGTGAGACTATTCAACAGAGAACCAGTATAATACATTTTGATCAACATGACATAAACTATTGATAATGTAGGAAACAGCAGACAGCTGTACATAAGCATTTGCATGAATGTGCCAAAGCATTTGCAATTTGTACAAAAGAATGAGAAAATACTTTTATGATGCACAAGTGACTAGATGATGTGGAGGTTGAACAAGTAGTTTTGAGAATTTCAATTCTGATCTGAGAAAGCGACCAAAGCGACTGAGAAAAACTGTAACGTCACAGACATACTTTTTAAGTTAGATATGACTTGTAAAGGATCAGGTGTGTTAAAGCTTCCTGGGTGGATATCAGTTAGTCCTCCTGGTCCATCCCACCACTATGGAAAACCAGAAAGAAACCATATTTATGGGCCAGGTCCATTATTAAGAGAAAAAGAAAACAGCTTCACATGTCACAGAGAGAGGAGGGTGTGTGTTCTGCCGGACCCTGGCTTATGAATCACGGTGCACAATTTCAACAATATCAATAAACAGCTGACTGAACTGATGCTGTGTTAATACAACATACCCACGACTCCTGTGTGGTCGTGATGAGAACCGGCCCAGACAACCTCTCAGGGGCACAAACCCACAAGTTCAGGGATTCTGAATTTCAATTTCAAATGAGATACCTTCATCAGAGGAAACCTGGGTGGAAGGAGAGCTTTACAACGCATTGAAGGGGAACAAAAGAAGGGTGGAAGCGTGTCTTGAGTGTAGACTGATGGTGCGACACACTTCTGAAACAAACCAAACGTCCCTTGGCCTCTCGCAGTGTGCCCGTGGGCACGTGTAGCATTAATTGCTGCCTCTACAGAGCCTGCAGACTCCACACACTATCTATCGCTCGCATCAAAGAAACCACACGTTGAACTTTATGAAATTTTTATTCAATGTGTTCACTTCTCTTCCCTTTTTCCTCTCTTTCTTCCTATTCCTATTCCCCACCTTGGCCCCCCTCTCCCTTTTTAGCTCCGCCACCAAACAGACAAGAAAGACTTCTCTCTGCCATGTTTTCAGCTCCACTTCCTTCCTGCCCAGAAGCGCTGGAGTATCTCGTTAGTTCTCTCACAGCTAACATCTCCTCTCCTCCATCTGCCAGGAGCAAAAACCTGATCATGGAAAAAAAAAAAAAAGAGGAGGAAAGAGAGGAAAGGGGGGACTACATCAAGAAGTTTGGTGGGCGAGACTCTGCAGAGACCTAGGTGAGAAACAGTAATATCACTTAATTACAGATACAAGAAGCACACAAAGGAAAGAGTGGAGATGAGAGGGTTTTCTCTCCCTGTGGACAATGTACACTGAAGGGCTTAGTTTCATCATGAACTTAAAACAGACACACCAACAGCACATGGCGGGATCATTGTTAATATGATGTACCATTGCCCTGATTTGATTTGAACAAAGCTTTGAAGTGGGGTTACCTTATTTATTATGTTCCACAATAAGTTTTGTTCAGTGATCATCATAAAACAGACTTTACGCCCGATGACAGCTGAGCATAATCAGAGTTTGGATTGATGCACCTTACACATTGCCTCCCCCCAAACTACTCTCTCTCTCTCTTTCACACACACACACACACACACACACACACACTCTGGTCATCCATCAGAGCAGTGAGTGTTGTTTCTTCCCCCACGCGTCTCATACACACAGGTATAAATCACTCAGCCTGATTTCTGGGGCCAGGGTTTAAATAATTAAAGAGCTTTAATTTATCAGGATTTAACACCCCAGACAGTAAGGCTGACAAAGGAGAATGAGAGATATATTGAGGAAGAAGAAAAAAACCCAGCAGCCATTACACACCAGAATCAAATGCAAAATTATTAGACATTTTATTGGAGAGAAAAAACAAGACATATGCCACCAAGTGGCACCAAGGACCGTGTGAAAAGGCATTCAGGTTCAGGCCAGTGCTACTTCATCCGGGCGTGGATAATATGAAGTAAATGCAACGAAGATGATTGTGAAGCTTTGTACTATGAATGATTTATGACAATTACGTGTCCTTTAATACATGGGAAATAAAATAACACTGACACAACATAGATAAAATAATAAAAATCCATACGTTAAAAACCGATTTGAAATGAAAATACTTCCTAAAAATAAAATCAAGCATAAGGAAACATAAATTTTCCTGTCACCAAATTCCTGCCTACTCTACATGTTGCCAGTTATTCAAAGCATATAAAAATGTTGATATTTTCCCTCTGAACTTTTGGCAGCAATATTGGCAAATGTGAAAGCCAGCAGAAGAGAATGGATGTTTTTTGAGAAGGGGCATCTGAAACATAGTGTATGAGAAATACACGACAATAAGTAACATTAAAATCATATTTCAATGTCATCAACTATCTAATAGTACAGTTGTGGTTATTCCATAAAACGATGACAAATGCCCCGCTGAAAGATTAGTCTGTAAAGATCAGGGATATTTTTGTATGCTGCATTTTAACACAGGCCTGTTGAAAAAACCCAGGCGGAGGAACGACACGTTGAGGGAAATACATTTATAGAATGAGATCTGTGTTGAAGTATGTCTTGCTACAGAGCCAGGAGGCCGCTGAGAGCCAGTGGCTGTGATGGATGACCACACAGTGATGGAACTCTACTGCCCTCCTATGGCCTTGAAGATAGAAACTGTAGCCACGTGACTGAGACTCATTGGACCGACCAATTACAACAACCTGTTGGCCTAATACTTACATCTTTTACTTAATCGGTTGAGATATTAGCCCTATGACCAGGTCAGGAACAAGATCTACCAGCAGGTACAAAGACATAAAGGGGGAAACATTAAAATAAAGCAAACAGCCATCTCAGGCTCTGACGCTCATATTATTTATTTTTTCCAGTAGATATAGGACACGCACACACACACACGCGCACACACATGCACGCACACACGCACACACACATGCACGCACACACACGCGCCCACACCCACAGCAGATAGAGAGCCTCCATCTGCATATTACTATGAACTACAAAAAAAAAAAATTAAAATTAAAAAAACTGCAATGACTCTTCCTTTTTGAGAGTAAACATGCAGAGTCGCTCATTTAAGTAGATTACTTTATATTTTTAACATTAATTAGCAAAGACTTCACTGGGTAAAGTTTGTGGATCGCTGGCAATAGTTAGCCACCTAGTGGTAGAACCCTCTTATAACATCAAGTATTGACAACAGTAGGAATTTAAACAACTTTGGAATTTTTTGGCTATATGACACAATGCCATCAACAAATGAACAGCTCAAATAAACATGGTTTAGTGGATATTCAACAAGCTACCAAGTCTACAGGCTCCATTAGGGGGAAGATACAAGATTTTCACACCAGTAACACCATATCACTCCTAAATCAGAGGGCACATTATGCTTTGTTCATATTGCCCGATTAATTTTCTGAATGATAATAAATCTCTAGAGTTAGATTCTAGGTTACAATACCAATTCCCTGTGAAACTGATTACCCATGGTTATATCAACATCCTTTTGATGGACATATAATGATACAGTACTTCCCTCTGTCTTCCAAAGACATCACATCCCACACATCTTCCTTTACTCCCTTCCTCCTCTGCTGGATTGTTCTTCACATTTCAGTTTTCCATGAGGGAGCGCTGTAGAGCCTCCTGGATCATTGTGTGCTCATCTGTGGAGTAATCCTAAAGAGGCATGGGTGGAACGGGGTGAGAGAACAGAACTGGTTTACTGATTAATAATATATATATAAAAAAACAAAAACCACATATTGTTTAGGGGCTTTACTTACGACAAAGGTGTCATAGGAAAAGGTGTGCCTAATTTTCAGGTGCTGGAAAAAGTCAGCACTCCTGTAGTTAGGGTCCCCCCAAGGCATTGAGGCACAGATAGGACACACCTAGACAGATGCAAAGGGAGAGTAACAACACATTTATGGACAAATTACTAACCATGGACCACTCCAAGGAATGTGTGGACCAATGCATCACTTATTTTTTGAGGAAACTTGTGGAAGCATGGTGGGATCACACTCTAAAAGGTGGACTTCTTACCACTTGCCGTGCATCTCGAGCATGCTGGGAAGTGCAGTGCTCAACCAGGCCATCCTGATCGAGGTTCTGGCAGTTGCAGTAAGGGCAGGTGAACGTGTAGCGATTTGGCACTGGACTGTAGAAGAACGGGACACACAATATGTCTTCTTTACACTGCTGACTCTCTTTATTCCAATTTTTTCCCTGTAGAGATGCTCTAACAATACTTGTTACTCAGATATGGGAGAGTATGCGTTGCCTTAGATCTAATGGAATATTGATCTGCCCTCAACACTTAAGTCTTGTTACAATTATATCGTGGATTTCTTTATTGCCTTCTATTTCACCTGATGATGGCAGGTTGGCTCTGAGCAGTGGTCCTTACTCCCTCCTCAATGTACTCCTGGTATTTAGAACAGGCAGCTGTGTGGCCTCTCATCTGGGAAAGGCCAACCTGAGAGAAAAGTGGGGCAAAATGCAAAACATCAATAACTTCTACTGCACTGCCAAATCCATACATACGTTCCCTCACTTATTCCAAGTTGTGCTACGTTGAAAAGAGGAGCTGTCTTGTGCCACACTTGTCCAATGTTAGAAATACACAAAAGGTGTGCAATTATTATTCTAATTCTGTGGTGAAAGTTACATCTCTGTCTGTATGCTGTTTGGGTGGATACGATTTAGAGACTCCAATCCCAGTTTGCTTGTAATATTTGCGAATGTGGAGACATGATGCATCAAGCCCCACATAATGGTACTACCCTTGACCCTTCCTCTTAGCACTTGCTTAATTGCTTCACTTATTTGTCTCATTCGTTGAAATAAAACGTAGGTAGATAACTGAATACACTTTTGCCTTAGCACTGGTTATGCTCTTAGATTATTGTTTAGGAAGGAAATGCACTTACGATTTCTAGTTCTCGTGCCTAGCTACGTGGAATGCACTTATTGTAAGTCACTTTGGATAAAAGCATCTGCTAAATGACTGGAATTTAAAAAATTTAATGCAAGGACGTGGTCTGTCTAAAGCCATGCATGCTTCCACATCCAATGCACGTCAAAGGACATGGGGTCACGCAGAGGCCTTATTTCAGCTTAGACTGTCATCCACTGTACCTGAGCCCCACATCCCTTACAAGCCGCCACAGATGAGTGGATGACGGCCTCTAGGTCGGTAGCTTTAGTCCAGTGGCCCAATGCTGTCCTACACACTGCACACACAGGCTTCTGGGGACGCAAACACTCCTGCAGACAACTCTGGCAGAACCTGAGAATAGATCAGTGAAGAGATGCGGTGATGAAGAAGGCTGTGTAGTCATTAAAGTGGTAGGAGGAAACGTACTGTGCTACTGTGACTGTAACAGATTTGGTTATGGCCTCCACCGACTAGAAAGTGAAAGCTTTGTACACCTCCTTCCCTAATCCATAGACCCACATTAAAATATACTGGCATAATAAAAGGGTGGCTGTCATTTGATAAAAAATCCCCGTTGGCTCAGTTAGCTCCAGACTCGATCCACTTCCTGAAACTCCTATGGAAAGTCCCCACCTCAAGAGGGCGCAGGGACTTGTAGTCCTTCTGAATGTTTACATGAGTAAAATCGATCGCGCTTTAAACTACAACTCCCAAGTGAGGCCCCTTCTTTGATGTAAACAAAACTGAAACTCATTTAGCAAGCTTGGCGTTGGCTATGCTTAATGTTTAAGTAAGGAAAATAGAAATATTGGCTGATAACAAAATGTAGGCGTACACATGGCCGGTGTTGTGCGTTTTGAGGCACGACATGTCTATAAGCAAGGGTTTTCACAGTTTACCCGTACCATGGCATCGCTAGTGCTAAATGTGGGTTAATGATTGGAACATGATGGAAGAAAAGAAAATAACGTTACTCACGTATGTCCGCATTGTGTTGTAACGGGGCTGTCGAAAATTTCAAGACACACTGGACAAACAAATTCTGTCACGTCGTTACTTCCATCCGAGACATTTTTCTTTTGCTGTGCAGAGCTAAAACCTCCTAGCATCGCCATTTCTTTTCTTCGGAGTGTCAATCCCACACCAACCGTAACGACGTCACTGGGTTTCTGGTTATTTTTTATCCACGAGGGTGGAGTTAAGGCTTATGAAAGCTATGTAACACATTTGACGGTCATAATAATTTTTAAATCCAGTGGTGATAAAAAGGTGGGTAACATTTTAACTACAGTCAGTGATCACCGCAATACAAAATGCTCCCCCAAAAAAAAACAGAAAAAAATCTGAACAGTAGAAATGTGATTTATTTTCTTGAAAAGACCATATTTTAATAGCGTCATTCGCATAATTCTTGCTATGTATGTATGAATTAAGAGTATACATAAATATATTTGGGTGGGTAGGTTCACATCAAGGTGGGTACATTGGCTGCACTCACTGACCTATATGCCGGATTCAGTACAATCGAAAAACTGCGTCCCCAGCTAACGTGTTGGTTTTTATCTTTGATATGGTTGGGTATTATGAGAATGCCGTGCTATTCTTCAATCACTGCCGAATATTTTGATAAAGAGCTCTCTTCCAATATACACACTAACCCTATTTTACAGCCAATTATGTTATGGTAAATGATGAACTCCAGTCAGTGCTATTCTGAAAATATAGCTGTTTATATGAATAAATAAAATGAATTGTTTGGATTGGTGTATTTTTCTTGAAAATACGTTTTTTTATGTAATTTACATCACTCCATATTCATTCTGGTATACATTCAGAACTTTACATCGTTGTTTCTCTCTTTTTTGGTCAGATTAAAAGGTGGACTGACTCTTTGACAGATAAAACAATGGTTACAAAGAGTTTTGGTGGGCTTACCCTCCACTGCGTTCTTGCTTACAACTCTCTCTCGCTCTCTCTCTGGTACTGCACGTGGGCCCCTGATGCTGATGAACTGTCAGAATTGTCCGCATGCGCGTTGAGATGATGGGAATTTCCAACAGCGGAGGTGTAGCTAGCCACGGCTAGCAGTACTTAAAGGTAAGAAATGTTGTTGGTGGCGTTCTTGTTTTTTTTAACAGTGTGTTTTTCCTCGCTAAAGCTGAATTGAACTTGACTGTGCAAGGGACACGCCACAGTGTCAGTATATGTTAACATGATTGATACGAAATGCCGAAGATTTGTATCTGTGGATCGTCTTGCTAGCCTAACCAAACGTTAGCTAGCCAGCTGCGCTGAAATGGGCGTTCACTGCCTATGCTCAGTTGGGGGGGGGGCATGTACCAGTATCATCACTGGGCGTTTGTCAGTTTTGAGCTTGATGAAGAATTACACGCTATTCACATAAAGCTTCCCTCGTCACCACAGGTGCCAATGGAAAGTTGAATCAGTTGCAGTTAATGCGCAATAGTAATGCAGGCTAATGTTGTTAGCTAGTGCATATTGCTTGCTAGCTCGCTAAACGGATGCTTGCTAAGGTTAATGTGTGAGCTAAGTAAGGAATAGCCAGCCAGCTAGTCAGGGAACGAAGAGCAGAACTCAATCCCCATCACGGATTGTTTTTGGTTCAGTAGAGCGTACAAGTAGCAGTGATTCGTGTTTCAATCTGCGTGCTTAACTTTGGCTAACGTTAGCTCATTCGAATCCACCCATAATTGCTGTAGTTTGAAACCCATGGCTTACACGCATATCTAGCGGTAGTTCGCTAGTTTATTGACGCAAACAATAACGTATGTCAGAAGGGTTTTTCTGAGAATATCCAGCAAGGTTACTCTGTCCAGTCCAGAATGTGCGCCTTGTCAATGTATTGATTACTTACAGCATCATAGTGATAGTCCTCTATCTCACCAAGTTTAGGCCTACACGCTCACAAAATCCCACGAAGAGCACAGACACACTTTCTCTCAAAGTAATTACGCCTGTGTCTGCACTCCCTTTCTACCCTCAAAACCACTGGATTTAAACCATTGGGTTTGTGAATGGTACTGGTGCTAACCTTGCATTTTCTCTACAGACAGAATTAACACTGAAACAGTGGGAGGACATCTGGCCTGAGCTTTATATCTTACTACTGATGTGTGTGTGAGAGAGAGTGAGAGAATTTTATTTTCATATTGTTCTCCTCTGTCATTACAGCTTGGGGACGGCTCAGAAAAGTCAACCATCATGATCGTGCTTTCATGTGCTGAGTGACCTTGAACTCACTACATTTGGTGAAACTTCGGAAAGGATGGTAGATGCCTAGATGCAACTCTCAATTAACAAAGCGTGAAGTAACAGCCGCTGTTGACCTCATCTTGCACAACGTACGCCTGTTTGCCTGGAGAACAAGTGCAGGCTTTGAGTCAATGAACAACCCAGAGATGCCCATAAGAAGGCATCCCTACAGGCTGCAGCCTAGCTACCCCAATTAAAAGCAGCAAACGGTTCAATTACGTCTTGTGTTGAAGATGTGTTGCTGATTGGATTAAAGACACATTCCTCTGCTCCCTCTATAATGGCAATGTAGAATGGTGCTTGAATGCAGCATCCTGTTGCAGGGCATGCTAAAAGGGGTGAGGCTCGCTGAGAAAGGTATCACGGCTGACTGATAGTCTGCTGCCGATAATGGATGCTAAATTAAAAGAAGACCTATTCCGGAGGTATGTGGTGGCACTGGAGAGGCGGCTGGAGGACGGAGGGGGAAACACGGGAATAGGAGCTGCGCAAGACGGGGTCAAAGGTAGACACAAGGACAGTGAAGCCCTACTCTCCACAGCCACAGCTCTGCTAGGGGCCTACCAGCCAGATCCGGGACAGCGTTTCCGAATGGTGCGTTTCTATGAGGTGGTGGAGAACTCTCTGCGCTGCCAGAGAGGAGGCAACCTCAAGGGCCTGGAGAGGGCCTTCCACACCCTGGAAACTATCTGCACCAACCTCTTGCTCTTCCCCTGGAAGAAGGAGTTCAGATGTATAAAGGTGGGTTTAGCTTGTTGTTTTCAGTGTTGTCATATTATTCTGATTTAAAGCAATACTTCACTTTGTTGAATCATTTTTATTTTTCAAAAAGGTTAGTTATCACTGTGTCACACATCAACCTCAAACACTACTTTCCTTGCTAATGTGGCAAGGATCAATGTCTATATTCCAAATTTCTGTATTATCAATTGTAAGTAGGTGAAAAATATGGTGGCAAATAAAGGAAGCAAAATAATATTTGCATTGATCTGTTGTAGTTGGTACTTCACTGTGTTAGATTTACAATTTTAATACACCTGGGAGAATTGGAACAGTCAGTGTTGGTTATTCGACTGCTCAGGGCATAAATACAGACGGCTATAAAGGTTATACAACGGTGAATTATTGCGCTCAAGGTCCACCCTTTATAATTCAGATGTTATTACTATTAATTTTAGAAGACTAGATTTGTCAACATCAACAAGTACCTTAAGCTAGAAACACAAGAGCCAAGACTCAGCAACAGGCAGAGTGGCAAACATGGCAGTAATCTCTCAGCCGTGGTATGGGCTCGTTTGGATTCACTCACCAGATGAGACACTGCACATGTCATATGTTCAATACTGTTGACAAAAGTCTGAGATGCATTCAATAAACCATGTCGGCAACAACGTAAGCCAACATTTCTCAACACAAACATGTTTTATATTGGCGTGAATGTACATTAGCACCATTCAATCACCATCATTCGAGGTGATTCATTCCCCACCATCATCATGATGCAAGCAAACCAAGCTCCCCATTTAACACTTAACACACTGAAAATTCAACACTTTATTTATCATAATATTTATTTGCATTGCACATTTCATACACTTGCATACAGTTGCAAATTAGTTTGAGAAGGAGTAAATAAAAACATAAAATCAACAATAAAAAGTAAAGAGCAATATAATCAAAGCAAGAAACATTGAAGCAAAGGAAGACTAAAAGCAACAGATAAAAGGGAGCTAAGAAACAGAAAAAGCAGAGTTAAGGAGCATTACATGAAAGCAATTTTACATAAAAGTGAGTTTTAAGAAGTAATTTAAAGATGGTACTGACAGTGCCATCCTAAACTCCTCAGGCAGGTTGTGTGAAAGTCTAGGGGGGAGCTGTAGCACCTGGTGTTTCACTGGTGGAAAATGGGTACATTAAATATTAATCCATGTTTTTACTTTCTATTGCATTAGAGCACAAAGATTAAAAAAGACTTGACTTGAACTTTGCTTACATTGATTCTAATGAATCCAATTCTCTTTCAGACTTTCACTGGTCCATATGTGTACCATCTGCAGTCTGCCATTTCTGATGCTGAACTTCGATCTCTCATGCGCACCATTGGCTATTCCCGTGACCACGAGTCTCAGTTTCATTTGCGGGAGCATCCAGGGGGCACGAGCCACCTCCGCCAGTTGGCATTTGAGCTCTTCCTGGCTCAGGCAGAATGTCGTCTTTTGGGAGAGGTAGTGGCTCTGGCTCGCGGTTCAGCCTCAGAGATGGAGGCCCTGGAACTCCGCAGAGGCTGCAGAGATGACGCCGCCGGCTGTGCTGAGGCACTCCGCAGAAGGGATAGCCTCGGGGCAGATATGGCTCGGCTGTCTGTGCGGCCGCTGGATATAGAGAGGCCTCATCCTCACCACCTGAGGAGAGGGAGCCGACCCTCTAAGTCTGTGGACGTTACAGATGGGGCTGGGCACTGGCACGCCGCAGCAGTCAGCAAACCTGTTCTGAAGGCCTCGCTGAGTCTGAGGAAGGAGCCGCTGTTTGTTGACGCGGAGGAGGATATGAAGGATGAGATCATCAGGCCCAGCACCTCGGCGTCTCTTTTCTCTGTGGCAGCTCCACCTTCCTACAGCCCTGTTGCCGATTTCTTCCCAATTCAGTCGCCTCCTCCAGCTGATGCTTATTCATCCTACCACCTGTCCTCTTTGGATGAGATTGACCTGTATACAGAGAGGGGTGGGGCTGGACTAGGAGGACGGCAGACGCCCTCTAGACCTCCATCCAGAGAGCCTCGGGATGCAAGGGATGGGTGGTTGCTCAAAGCCCATGGTAGTGTGAAGTGTCAGGGTTGTGGCCTGGGCTGCGCCACTATGGCCTCCTGCCAGAGGTGTGACATGATCCTCTGTTCCTCCTGTCACGATGTGGACCCCTCCCCGTGCTGTGGCCTGCAGGATTACCACCCCAAATCCCCACGGCCCCTTGATGGATACATCCCTGTCAAGGAGAAGCTCTCTGTCTACTCTAATACTCATTCCCACTCCCACTCCCACCTCCACCCTCACCCCCTCACACTGACCCACTCCCACACTCACCCCCACCCTCACCCCCAGATGGTGGAGAAACCCCTTATGTCCACCAAGCTCTTTCCAAGCAAGTCTGTTGCCATGGCAGCACCAATGGGAGGTAACAGCGAGCGAGTAAGCATAGGGGGATCGCGGTGTGGGTTTTGTAACAAGCCTGGTGCGTCACACACCTGTGTGAACTGCTCTAAGGTGTCATGTGACTCATGCATGGGCCTGTACGCGAAGGATGTTTGCACACGGAAAAATCCCCAGCACAGTTTTGTGCCCAACCATCAGCTCAACTTCAAATCCGGCACCATATCTCACCTGGTGTACCGATAAGCCAGGCACACCGAATATCTCTTTCTCCCTTCTAGCCCCCTCCCTCGATTTCCAACGTAGTCTTGCACTATCGCTTTAGCTATATTCCCTCCTTAAAACAACAATCTTCCCCTTTATCTGATACCCTCTTTTCTCTCGAACCCTCCCTGGAACTTTGTACATTTTTCTCTTACTATAAGAAGTAGGGCCCTGGAATGCACATGCCACAGAGAGCCATATTGTCTGCCCATCTCTCTGCCTTGTACAAGTTCAGGCCTTTTATCTATCTCCTCTTCCTTTACCCTGCTACCTGCTCTTGAGTAGTCATGTGATGTTGTAGCGCTCCCCAACCCCTCAAATCTTGTCCTCCTCAAAGGGAAACTGGAGAAAAGAGCTTGATTCCTTCTCGTTTGAATGAAGTCCAAATGAAGATAAATACTCTACCTAACTTCTCAGCTAAGAATTCCTGTAAAATATATTTATATATCTATATATATCTCTATATAGATATATATATGTATATGTGTGTAGAGAAAACCTCTGAACTTGCATTGTGACAAAGGAGATCTTTTTAAACTTGAAAAACAGTGGGGGAAAACAAAGCAGTAAACGTACACTGGAAGTCAATAGTATATATTTTTAATCTCTATTCTCTAGAACAATGTGAGACTGTTAAATGGGCATGAGGTCTGGAATTGTGATTTTAGGTTATCAACGTATGTGTCTGTGGGGCTGGGGTGGGTGATATTTCAAAGGGACATATTGGTCAGACGCCATATCGTCTATTTAAAAGATAACGCCTTGTAAATTAACCCTCAATTGTTTCTGGTTATATGACTGAGGTTTAAATGCTGCTGTTGAATTGTGGACATTGGAGATGTGTGGTGTTGACTTCTTTCTGGTAAATAACCTGTTGAGTTGTGACAGTTCCAGGCCTCCCCTCCCCGTCCGTTACACTCCACTCCTCAAGCCTCCATGGTCCATGATGTAGTACCTTCTTACCACTCAGCGATCAGTTCCCTAGTCCGTGTCTCAGGTGGAGTCACAGGTAGTCTCACGCTGGGCCACAAAGTGTCAAATGATAGTGGTTGTTTACTTTGACAGTTTGCGAGCTTGCTGATTGGTTTTAGACAGCATTAAGGCCTATACTCTGACACAGTTTGTCTGTCTACCTCAAATGGCTTCAGCTTAATCACCCATTTTGACACCATGGTTTTAAACTAGCCCTGGAAACCTAAAAAGTATTGTATCTATTACATTACTCCTCAGTAATTTGCCGCTCACATGTATTGGCTGAATGGAAAATAAGATCCCCTCTTTTACTTTTGGACAATTGATTCAGTCAGTTCTAAATGTTAGCAGAGATCATTCATTTTGTGAAATCTGTGACATTGTGTATGACCCCTGGCTAGTAATATTACCAGTACTTAGCAGTGCACACAGACTCTCAGGGGCAAGGCCGGAAAACTGAAAGAGCAAATAAAGGGTTGAAGTGCCATTCAGGCTGATCATTATCTTGACAGCTGGTTTCAGATAGGGCATATACAATAGATTGTAGTGCAAGTGTGAAGTCATTTTTCCAAATTTTCTCATGAGAGGTGGTTTGGTGCATGTAGTTTGCCTTAGTTTTCACTACCATTTGTTATGGAAATTTAATTTAAATTATTGGTATACTTAAAGGGGCCTAGCTACTCAGCTCAGACAACTCTGCTAACATTTAAAATTGGTTGTTGTTGTAAATTTAAGAGGGTACCTTTTAGTGATTATACTGTAAGTCGCCATGACAAAGGGGAAATCATGCAGTATATTGCATAGTCCATTGTCACCAAGGGCTAATTTTAAATCACTAAAGATTGCTGTGAGATGGGGTTATTTTGACAGACCACATAGGCTGCAGTAGCCTGTTTTGTTCTGGAAGGAATAACCTCTAAATGCCTTAAGCTTGTTCAGCTGTCTTATCCTAGAGAATTTTGAGTTTGTGGTGTCATTTAATTGTCATTTGATTTGTTTCATGTTTTAAGTTTATAGGATGAACTTGTTGATGTTGGTTTTGCTGTGTGCCCTTGCATTTTATGCCTACATGCACTGAATACATAGCATTAAATACATAGCATTGACATACTAGCATGTCCCATGATAGTTAGGCATTCATTTCAGAGTAATTGAAAATTACAATTTAGTTCAGCTTAACCACATAGGGTTTCTTAGACGAAGCATATTGAACCGTACATACTAAGAATTCTTCAGCAGTTTGTAGCCCTAGATATATTTTTTCCTTTAGATATTACTTACACAGTTGTTTTCTTACTGGGGATAATGTCTATTCTAATACTTAATACATTAGGTATGTATTTAGTTTTTTCCTTATATCACATAAACACACTTGCTTGATTACTACACACAGGAGATAGTCTTTTATCATATTTCCATTATTTTTCTTCCCTTCAAAACTCAGTTTAGTCATTGCTTTGTATGGAAAGTGTTCATGTTAAGAAAGAGACCAAGAAAATATGTTTTTGTGCAGATAAAGGGTTCTTTTAAGGGGCTTTGAAAAAATGTCATTGGGTCGGTTTTAGGAAGGCTTGAATATCACAAATGTCTTGAGTGACCTTAGGGAGGTGTGCAATTCTTTTTTTTCTTTTTTTTTCTTACCTGTTTAAGCCTTTCTGAAATGGCCCAGAGTGTTGTATCACAATATATTTTAATTGCTTGGTTCTGTTCATAGCAAATCATACCAGCAATGAAGACTATTTTGAGCCATGTTGCAAGAGTGATCATATTGCCAAATGAAGAACAAATATCTTATTGGAATATAAAACAAAATCGTGTGGCCTGCCTGGATGAGCAGTTCATGTAACATAAGAAAAACTATGATTTAGCTCAAGCTTAGCCTTGTGTCTGTAGCTGTTGGCCTTTGAAGAAGCTTAGACTAAGAAAGAATACTCAACATACCCACACACCATGGGACATGGATTTGATTTGGTACAATGTCTGTAGTACTCATTGTATTTGAATAGACTGACTGTGTGTGTGTAGGCTACGACAAAGGGCTAAACGGTCTTCAGGGCTGCTACTAAGTTGGTGGGCACCGTTTATCTTTTAGTGAACAACTGACCTGTCATGGGAGATGATATACAGTATATCTGACATGGAGCTTACATTACATTCATCAGAAGATATGAATTACTGATGCTAGAACAACAAAAGAGCTATTTTTATTTTGTGTCATGGAATACATTGAGCCATTTGAACATGATCTGTTTTACCCACACCAGACACACTCAAGTCATTGTGGAAGTCACTACTCCCTGTCTTTACCTCGTTGTGTGGTTATCTTACCGGTATAAACAGTGGTGGTGTAGTATGTATTCCCCCCCCACCCCCCCCAAGCCATTCCATATTTCCCCAACCCTTTCTTGGCATGCTCTGTACTAGGCCCAAACCCATACCTCATCTCTCCTCAAACCTAAGTTTACCCTCCCCCATTGTCTCCCCTCTCTCCTCCCCCCTCCACCATGGCACTGAGGATCATTGCACAATGTCTATGTGAAGGGGTATAGACCCCACTTTCAATATGCGGGCATACGGGGGGAGGAAAGGGAAAATAGCCAAAATTGTTAATTGGTAAACAAAAATATAAATATATATATATATTGAAACGTAAATGAGATTTTTTAAAATAATTTCAAGAATAAAATTCTGGAAAAAAATGGTCCATTTCTGCGTTGATTTTTTGTTGTTGTTTGAAACTTGGAATAGAGTATATAACTTATTTGCACGCTGCTTAGGCGACATACCCAGAGTCTTTTTTTAACTACTCATCAATAGTTGGTCTGTGTAACACAACTAAAGAGCAAAGGCCTAAACCAAAGGTGTCCTTTAACCCACCCACCCATCACTTGTCTGAACAGCACTATGTGGAGCTAAAGGGCCTGCAGACCAATGGCTACCCATGCAATGAAGCATTTACATCAAGTAAGCCTGAAGAGAGTGGCACAGTAACACTATACAGACAAAATGTCACTGCATGTTCATTGTTTATGTGTAGTGCCCTACTAGGTGAGACATGGTGGGCCATCTGTTCTTGACTAGGAAGCCCACCTTTTTCCTTAAGCAATCCGTGCTGTACACCTGCCAGCTTGTGCAGTGGGTCTCAAACATATCCAATGAAACTGGAGCTTTCTGAGGATGGTCCGTTGGGGCATGCAATGTTGAATACTGTAAAGATGGCAGTCCTCATGGACAATCTTACATATAACATTCACCATTCAATATGTTTCTGATAGAGACAAATGGGCAAAACTGTGTACTGATGCTTGCTGCTATTTGTTAGGAGGAAATGTTTGCACCTGATCCAAGCTTTACCACAACACATCAGAGTGGGCAGGCTAACCAGCCCCATGTGGATTGCCTTTTCTTATATGACCAGCAGATGGTGCTAACTACCCATATATGAGGCTGCATTTTGAAACCTACATAACCTTTTACTGGATATGAATCACATTAGAATGTCAGTGCAGTCAGTACTTCAGCTGGGTTTACATGAATCTACCCTATGGTGTGTTGTAAAATATTTAATGTTTTCTAGAAAATCAGTTTTGAATGACAGGCTTTTATAGATAAAGTCATCAATAGTAGTGGTTTACTTGGAGTGGTTTTCTGCCAGTAGTTTTCAGATCCAAGCAGATGAGGCAGACAAAGATGCATGGCCGAACAAAGACACCCATAGAGATGTTAGGAAAAGGAAATGAGGAAACTTGAAGCAGCCCATTATCTTTCCTCTGTGTGCAGCATGTTGTGCCCCTCTCTTCCCTGACACTGGCTGTGGCCATACATGGCATGCTAAAGGTAGACCAGGGTAAACGTAAAAACCTTGTTGCTAAATGAAGACACAGACGAGGTTGTGCTACACATAAAAGATGATTGGATTGACAAGTGTAAATAAAATAATATATCCTGTGTCTGTATTACTGTGTGATAGGATACACATGTCTTGAATTTAGTCAGTTTAGTGACTTTGGCAGGTGGTACGGGGGCAAAATCAATTTTCACTAGGAGTCATCTGTTGTCCATTCCAATAGAGGCTCAGATGGAATTTCCTCTGATAGTAGCAGCTCTATAGCTCAAACCTCATTTAGCTGTTAACTAAAATCAACACGACAGGCCTCTCACCAATTGCCAGAGGATCATTTTGGAATGGACTCCGGCTCTGAAGAAACTCCCAAATAAGCTCAGGCTCTCCCTCCCTGGCACCTTTCAGTAGACTAAATACACAGCTCCCACTATCACACATACAATAGTCATCTGTTTCTGGACCAGCACCTGGCTGCATTAAAAAAAAAAAAAAAAAAAAGATCAGGTATGAGATGGCTGTAGTTCATCCAAGTAGCAGCAGAAATTGACATAAGCAAGACCTCAGCAGTAAGTGAAATGCTGAGTGTGTGAGTGCCAGCCAGCTCGCGGGGCTCCTGTCCTCTGGGGGATGTCAGAACTGTGCTGACAAACAGCCTTTACCAACCTGGAGGGATCCCAAGACACGCCGGGTAAGGAACAGTCACATTCAGCAGGGGAATACGATAATGACTCACTACACAGCGCTTAGGCTCGTATGGCCTCCGTCAGCAGTATCAGTATTGTCACCTTGGTGAACGGCCCCCGTTTAAGAGAGGCTTCCGGAAAACGTGACCGTGTGATGCAAGATATATCCCCATGTGTATTTTCACAGTACAACATGCATGAAACAAATGAATTAATGCCGTGATGCTTTATTAGGCAGTATTTATAACAAGGTATGTTTCGATGGCTTGTCCCATATCCGGCTCATTCTTTCCTTTATCAGATAGTCTCTGTATCTTGATACTTTCCCATCAATGGACTCGTGTTGGAAGATTTGCGGCCTCAGTCATTAGCTGGAGGACAGGATGAAGATTCGCCTTCATTTATCCCCGACATGGGTTTAATGGATTAACCCTAGGATCACATGTCACTCCTCACCCTCCTTGCGGGGGAAATAACAGGATATATGGTGTGTACACAAATCCATCTAAAGGCGGCAAAGAATTGTGGCAGGTGAGAAAGAGAGAGGGGTTGAAAAGTGAGTGAATTAAATAATGTAGGGAAGAGAAAAGAGGGTGAAGACTCTTATTTTGGCGAATCATCCCCCTCCCCACCCGCACACACTAACAATCTTATATAACCCTGCATGTACACTCATACACTTCATACATACACACACTTATCTAACTCTTGTGTGGATGAGGTGAGCAGCCAAGGACAGCTGTGTGTGTGTGTGTGTGTGTGTGTGTGTGTGTGTGTGTGTGTGTGTGTGTAAGGGGGAAAGTTGCCATTCTTTCTACTGAAGCTGATTCTCAGAAAGTAGCAGACTGGGGGACAATGAGAGAGAAGATAAGAGAGAAATATCTTTTGTGAATAGAACTGTACACTTTTCCACTGCTACACAATGTAAGTATTGTCTGTGTAATGTGTGTGTGAAGGGTGCTCAGGAATGAACCTGAGATGTGTTGTTTGTAGCCTCAGGACTCAGGACTCTATTGTGCAAATACAATATTAAATTGTACTTTTGTGCTTTTGCAGAAAATGTTTTCACCCTCTGTTTTGTAGTTCATGTTGATGCGACAAAAGATGAGTTGAAGCTGTAACATCTGGATTGTCTGTGAAGTGACAAAGAAGAGATCTTCTAAGAGGTTGGAGAACGAGGACTGGGTCTCCTCAAACCTCCCTGCCTCTCTGTCAGTAGCTCCCCCATTGAACTGCATTCCTGGAAAAAATGGTGAACATGCGTCATCATGTACAAGGCCAACTTTGTTAGTGTTCCTGTATGCCTGTTTAAGTGTAGAAGAAGAACAGGGAGAGAAGCAATGGCGGCTCGTGCATTTTTCTCCGGGGGGGGGGGGGGGGGGCTATACCAAAAATCAAGCAAACATGTACTAAGGTATCATCAGTGTATTTAAATAAATGAAAAGGCCTTTATTTGTATTTGCTGAGCTGTAAAACATTTAACTGTAAAGTAACAAGGGGAAGCCCGGAAGCGGTAAAAAAAATGGTAAACAAATGGAAGGACAAATGTTTATTCATCAACCATTTATTTAAATCTTTGCTTGATGATGCAAAACGAGTCAATTGATTATTTGACAATTACCTCTCGTCCACTCTGTAAGACAAGAGTCTGGGTGAAGAAAGTTAAAAACCTAAAATAAAAAGTCCCAAAACCCACAATCGTACATACATTTTTTTTGGTATCGTCAAGATAACGCGATATGTCGCAAACTGCTGTCCCATTCCTACTTATACGATTTGGAGTCCTTGCAGCCTCTCGCACTCAAGCACTTACCAGGTGAGTCAGTTAAGTCTGTGAGGGTTCAGGCCTTAGGGGGGACGTTGGGATTGGGCCTCAATGGGCAAAGATTCTTGCGCCCCCGGCTGGAAATATGTGACCTAGCAGTAACTTTAGACAACGTAGAACAACTTTAATCTACATTTTATTGCAGATTATACATTTTACTCACTAACTATATAATATTTACCTCACTCATTTAAAAAAATAAAAAATAAAATTCAAAGTACATTTTAAAGTCTTATTTAATGAAGTCTAGGATGTGAGGAGTGGTGGGGCGGCACCATAGCGCCCTCTATTGGCCAGCCGCCACTGGAGAGAAGACTCTTGGTTAAGAAACTCCAGCACTGGACCGTATACATTTGATGTACACTTAAGATAAGAATGCCTCAGGTTGCTGCTACTCAAATGAGTAAAAGCAAATTCAGCATTGATCAGGAAGAATTCTTTCAAAGTGTCATGGATCCTGTCAGCAGTTCTTCCTCATAGCCTGTCTCCCTGGCCCCGCCCACCGACCTTGTTTCCTCCTCCTGCTTGTCACCTGTTCCTGCCCAGGAACAGGTGACAAGCCTCCACACTTGACAAGCCTCCAGCCTATCAGAGGAGTCACTCAATTCCAGCCTCCACACCTGAATGCAAACAGCATTTAGTATAAGTAGAGACCTGTTCTTGCAATTCCCTGCCAGAATGTTTTAGCTTGCCTAGAAGTAATATCCTGAGTATCAGACCTGTTATTTCCCAACCTGTTTATGAACCTGGGCCTGTTTTCTGACCGCTCCCTACCTGTCTGCCTGCTCTCGACTCTGGCCTGCTTTCTCCTGACTATGTTTTTTTCCTGCAAAAGCATTCAAGCCAAAATTAATTATTTGATTTCTGACACATTCACCATTATGCTCTAATGCTATTCATTGGTCAAAGATTATCTTGACCTGTGCCTTTATCTTGACCCTCTTGATCCCATCCCCTCAGCAGATTGCTGTTCTGGTGCTTTTTCTGACATGGCTGCATACCATTTGCCTTCCCATCAGACAGATTGACTCCTTTTTCTCAAGTCAACTACCTTCAACCTGTTTAATGTCAAAAACTAGAGACAAATATCGCTCCTCATTTCCAAAATATGTGCATGTGCTCCCTCCAACCAACTTAGCCTCAATACCATAATGCGCACCCTAACCACAAATCTGCAGCTAACAGCGGTGATAGTATCATATCTGTTGGTGCATGAATGAAAGAAAAGCTTCACTGTACACATCAATGTATGGTTGATTGAACAAATGTACGTGACTGCACACACGTGCACCCTTAACACCCTCATATTCTTTTTGACTCCATCACACCTCCATTTCTCACCATGTCTGAATAGGTTTAACAGTCAGAGATGCAGATTAGAGCAGGCAGAGCACGCACCTACACACACACACACACACACACCCACACACAAATGCATAATGTATACTGTACAGACACAGAAATGCATACAGCCACACACACATACATCCATACACATCGGCATGCAGGCAGGCAGTCTCAGCCTGCTCTCCGTCATCATTAGGACTGACATGTCTGATCGACTCATTTACTCAGGCAGCTTCCACGCAGCTCTCCCCCGGCCACTACGCTACAAGAAATAAAGGGAAGGGACCACATTTGCTGGATGATAGTACAGTGGAGGATTTGGAAGGTGCACTTTAAGGATGTGCTATATAGCTAATGTGATTAAAGATGAAACATATCAACAGAAACAGAAACTTTAATCATTTGTAAAAAAGCTTTGTGGTTAAGTATGGTGGCAAACTGACATATTGTATGTGCTCAAACTTTTGAACCTGATCTAGTGCCAGTTATTGTTATCTTAATCTCTGTGTCTGCATTTGATCCCTAACAACTGTCAGCAACGGCTCTAGGTGCGGTTGGCACGTAAAACATCGCCCTGCCTTCAGAGAAGACTGACGTTAAAGCCATCGTGTTGCATTTTAATTTTCATTAAGTTAGAGAAACGGCTTTGGAGTGTGGAAATTCAATCGCAAAGGGAGGGGCGCTGCTTCTCACGTTTCACATTTGAATTACCATTCGAATTTTATTAACCACAACGCGGGACAAGTTGTTGAAAATGTCAAATGGCTTTTTCCATTAACATTTTTCAAATTGTCATAGACTCCCCAAGGTATTCCACAATTTCTTTCTCACTCTATTTCTTTTGTCCTGGTGTATGCTTATTAGGCCATTCTCCTGTCTCCTAAAGGATTTGGATATCCTTTGTATATCATAATACATTACACGTATTGGTGTGTGGTGTGTGCAACTATGGTGAGTTCTCTGGTTGTCGCTGTTTTGTAGCATGGTAATTTATAGCACGCCATACAATCCAGTGTTTTCTCGCGATAATATCATAGTCACAACAAAATATATCTTTCTGATGATGCAATAGATGAAAGTAGATGGCAAATGACTCCCACCCATCCCCTATCTTTTCATGCAGTCTACCCATGTTCCATGTCTCATGTTTGGGTGTGAGAGCTAAGATAAAGGTGAAGATGGATGTGTCCAGTGAAAGAGAAGGAAAAGTCCAGATAAACTGTGCCTAGATGAGTGAATGGAGAGATTAGGGTCTCTCTACCATGGAGTTGGCTCACAGAGGGAGGACCCTGGAGGCTGGCTTCATAGCAGCCTAAGGTGGAGAACATGTCCCTAGACAGGAGATAAGCCCTGGACTGTATGACATCCCAACACCTCAGGCTTATCATCGCCCGAGGGATTGTTGTTTCTGGAATGTAAGAGGGGAAGCAGCTGGCAGTCATTGAGCTTTGGAGAAACATCTCCCATCATAATCATGAACAACTGTGACTGTTGCCCAATTTGGGATCAGGGAAAGTACTTAAAGTAGAGGTAGAGTAGAGGTAGAGGGAGTGGAGTAGGGTGTGGTGATGAATGGAGATGAAGGTACCAGAGGAGATAAAGAGAGGAATAGACAGAGGAATAGTTTGGGCTGCTTTCTTGTGCATTATTTTGCAGTTGTATTTGAATAAAATTGTACTGAATGCAAAATGTCTGCCTCCAAAAGTATAACACAAAATGACCACAGCTGGGAGCTGATTCACCCAAAACAGAAGACAGGCCCATAGGTGGAAGAGAATCAAAGGTCATTTAGGAAATTAGGATAAATCACAATGATGAAGGAAAAATGGATGCTGGCTCATGTGGTCACCTAGTGTAAAAGGAATCACAACCTGAATATTAGGAGATGAGTCGCCTCTGGCTAGACAGAGGGATGCTACACGTTGTGCACATTTAACTTTTATTACAAAAGCATGGTATAACACTGTTAGGATCAGAGGGTTCCTACTAGCCTAACCCCTGATAAACATCTATGCGATTATGCTCATAGTACAAAGCCTTCTGAATACCATCTATCATGAAATAGCTTATAAAATGAATGACTTATTATGTATTTTAGCGTGTTTCTACTTGGGTACATCTGACATAAAATGAGACAAAATATTCCTTATCCAATCATAAGAATTCCTATAAACCATGGTGCTGCATATTCCATATATCTTTCTAGCACATTTCATATGATTTTCACATTTTATTTCAGGGGCTTTTTCAGGAACACTTCAGGTACATTTTTGTCAAAGTCAATAAATGACTTTGAATCACCACCCTCATTCCCCACCTGTCACTGTCCATTCACCTGTCGCGATGCAGCGCTGTGATGTGCAGTACTGTTCAGCGGAGGTGGTGGAGGAGGAGGAGGAGGTGTCAAAGTGCTGGGAAGTGTGTGAATGTTATTCAGATAGATGTTTCTGTTTGTGTAGATTATAATCATAAAAATCAATATCAATAGAGTAGCATTACAGAGAGATGAAGACTACATAAGCCTAAAGACGGAGTCAGTCGGCTGTACTGACCTCCACAGGGTACAGGTCATTGAAGATATGGGTTAAATCACCCCCCGCCCCCATGCTCACACACACTAGGATATATTTTACATTTCCACAATTTCTTTTTGAAAAGATTTCTTGCATGTCCATGTATCTAATAATCCAATGAAGTGAAATTCCCTGTCATAACAGAGATGTTGATATGCCATTGATATGATGTTGATAGAGATGATACAAAAATCAGAGTAATTTCACCCTTGACTAATAAATCACTGCTAGCAAGATATTTTCGCAGTTACTAATTTCGTTTCTCATACTTATTATGTTCCCTCATTTTATTTATTTATTTCCTGTTTAATTTCTTATAACATGAGAGTGTAATCTATCTGTCGGGGACCTAAGCCAGACATTCTTTGCCCATGGGCAGAGTCACTGAAAACAAATAATTCCTTTAAAATGACCGTGTGCTCGTCCTCACTCCCTCAGCCTATATATGTTGAAGTAAATTGCACTTAATTTCTACCATAAATAAATGAATCTCTGGCAGGAATATAGAATTACAGAATACACTGTCCTATTCACCACCCATACCCACACAAATACATTGGGAACATCATGAATCCAACCATTGTTGAAGTTATTATGAAATTACATTTTCTTTTTTGTTAGCTTTGGGCAAAAATGAACAAAATGATAACATTGACATGAGATGATGATAAAATGACAAATACATTACATTACATTACATTACAGTCATTTAGCAGATGCTTTTATCCAAAGCGACTTACAATAAGGGCATTCAACATAGACCAATGAGACAAATAAGTGAAGCAAATAAACAAGTGCTAAGATGAAGGGTCAGGGTAGTGTTTCAGTGGGTTTTCAGCCTGTGGCTGAAACTGCGGCTGAAACAGCCTGTGCTATATTCAATATGTTGTTATTTGTTCAGTATATTGTTCAGCATGTTCTATTTGTTCTTTTTGTTATATTCTTAACTATTCCAATGCTGTTCTTTGCAGCTGCAATTACCCAGTCTCTCCCCACAGCAATCATTACGTCTAATCTTATCGGACATACATAAGGCTGAGCAGAGGAACAACAGGCCACAAGTATCTCAAGATTGTTTTTCTCCACTCATCATTCTCTGGTCATCTACCTTGAAAGTTCTCCGTGTCTTTCATCTCTAAGATTAGAGGTAGACCTAAGAGGTAGACCTAAGAGGTAGACATTTTCATATGCTTCATGCACATATACATATTTTCATGACAAGAGATCATTTTTGCATAAAAGAGTCTTTGTCTTTTATGTCTTTGATCAGTGCCCCCTGAGGACTTTGGGGAGCACATTTTTCTCTGATGTTGCTGCAAACTCTTATGATCTGCTATCAAGCTCAACAAAGAATGTAGGCTGTGGGTTTCTTCATTGTTGTGAAAGGTTCACACTTTCACCCATTTTACAAGGTCAGAATCTACATTAATGCAAACAATTATTTTTTAAAAAAAATGAAAAAGTGATGCGCTGTTGTGTGGGGCCTCATTTTATGATCTTTTTTTTAAGTTATATATTTGTGAAAAGTTCCCTTCTAATGTGGCGCCGAGCAGGGGTGCTTCAAGGCATTTTGGGAAAATTTTAAATTTATTGTTGCCAACAACCCCCCACCCTGGGAATTTAAACCCGGGGACTTTTTTTAAAGGGAAACCCCCCAAGGGAAGGCACCGGGTCCGTTTCGCAATAAAGGCAGAGGGGGGCAGTTCGTTTAAAAAAAATTATTTTTATTAGCTGGGTCACTTTCTTAAATTTGTCATAAAATAACTCCTGGGGGAAATAAAAAAGGAAGGAACCCAAAATGGGGCTGAGACCTCGTGACGGATGGGTAAAAAGGAAAGGGGGATCCCGGAACACCACCGTGAAGCAAATAATAAAAAGTGAAACAAAGGTCAAAGTGAAAAACCAATAAAAAGGGGGAAACCACCACCGGGGACACCGATCCCCACCGTGGGCCCAGCCCTAAGGGGAAAACCAAAAACAGGTTGAAAAAAAAATTAAAAATCGTATTAATCAAAAAATTTTTTACAAAAAATTATAATGAAACCTAACAATTAACCAAAACTCTAATAATCCCAAATAAAAATGAAACCCCACAATAACCAAAATAAAACAAAACTAACAGAAAAATCCTTTTTTGGGTTGCAACAAATCGGTACTACAAAAAAAATTCCCAAAAGGGACAAAAAAAAAAACAAAACAAACATGTCAAAGGAACAAAATTAATTTTCCCGCATGTTCTCTCTCACAACAACACACAACTTTAAGACGGGCTGTATAAAAACTAAAGGGCGACGGGCCACATTCGCCCGGGCAAACGACCAAAAATAGAAAAATTTGCAAACCGTTTCCGGGTTTGAAAAAGCAGTTTAAAGGTTTGCAAGCAGTTTCAAGGTTTGCAAAGCGTTTAAAGTTTGCAAAGGGGTTTTTCCAGGTTTCAAAGCAGTTTCCGGGGTTTGCAAAGCATTTAAAGGGTTTGAAACCCGTTTCAAGGTTTGCAAGCAGTTAAAGGGTTTTTTGCAAAGCTTTTCAAGTTTGAAACAGCAGTGTCTCGTTCCCGCGCTGCGCCGTTCACGGTCGTCTTTAGCCCTATAATAATAACAAACCAAAAAGAATTTAAAATGGCTGGAGGGAAAACAAAGGCCACTCACTACTCCCGGTCAGGCCGCCCGGACAAACACGGGGGGAGGGGGGGGACGCGGGGAGCAGCCACCTCCCAGAAACGAACAGCGAGCTCATACGCAGTGGGACACCGACAGCAAACCCCCAAGAAAAATTTATAAAAAAAAAAAAACATTTCACTGGGAGGGGCAACATCGAGAAATGCACCCCGCTCCCAACACCCCTGCCATCAACGGAAACAAAAAGTGATGACGCCAGGAAAACGGACCCGCCCTCAAAAGCAGGGGGAAAGGGCTCTCGGCCCCCGTTTTCAGCCTTTCCCGCAGTGATTGGTGAACGCAGCTGAAAGTCACCAGGAAAAATGGTACATCCTGTACAATCTGCCCCCATCAATTAAAATCGTGTCCCGCATGGAATAACAACCAAAAACAAATTTTAACCCCAAAAGGGCCTAAAAAATGCGAAACTGTGTTAGCAGGGAACCGGGAGGTTTAAACACCTTTTTTTGTTCCCTCCCTGCAGGCCGGGGAGACAGGGAAATTGAGTGGTGACCTGCAGTTGCCCTAGTTTTCCGCCGAACGCATCTCCTTCGACAACGGGGGGAAAGAGGAAGTCCCTGTAACCACAAGCAAAATCCACAGGAGAATGGCACGGGGGGGCTGGGCCCCAACGGGGGGGAAAACCCGCAATCGAGGGGGGGTTTGGGTCACAGCTTCTGGTGGCAGGAGGGGGCAATGGGTTCCAGGCCTCAAGAAACCAATCCCCATCACATGACGTCATCCTTACTGGGGCTGGCAAGGAGGAGGTGGAGAAGAAAAGCAGCAAAACCTGGGAAATGACCCTTTACCCAATCACAAAACGATGGACCTGTCTGGTTTGGTTATCTCCCTAGGAAGGGGTTAACCACCCCCCTTTTCCCTCGGTCCCTAAAGACCGATACAAAACCCGAGGGCCCACTGACCCTGGATCTTGGGCCCCCCCCTACCCCAATCTCGCAACCATCCCAACTGGCCCCCCCTTCAAAGCATCTGGGACATGTTGGTGGTTTTTCTTACGGCGTTTGCAGCGGTTTTCAACCGCCGGGGCTCCCCCCCCCAAAGCCATCTGAAAGGGGTTTTGGTGTCCTAAAACCCACCATGGCATTGCCCCCAAAACGGGATTGAACTGCCTAGGGGAAAAATCCATGGGATCTGGCTCCGGGCCAAACATCAAGAAAAAGGGGAGACTCCCCCGGGGTTCCTGATGCGGAGTGGTGTGTAGGGTACGGGACCTGGGGCAGACGGGAAATTTCCCAATCGCGCTTAGGGGAACGGGAAATTTTCGAAAAAGGTCATAAGGTCCTATTAAAGCGCTCACATTGCCCATTCCCTAAGGTGGTATGGCGTTCAATTTCTCTTACATACAAAACCACAACTGCGATAGGGACCCTCAAAGCTCCGTCCCGGGTCTGAGTTATCCCGGGCCCCAAAATTTTTGAAACCACTCAACAACCAAACCTAGTACAGTGGCGGCTCGCTGACATAGGGAACCACTGTATTACTAAAAACATAGTCTCCAAGGACGTTTCCATCCTTAGGGCGGGGCTCCAAACATGAAATAAATAGCAAGGATCTCTTTAGGCCGAGAGGCCAACAAGTGCCCCATGAAACTGGGGGTGGTTGGTCACCTTGGAACCGGGCACCTGTCAACGCCTGGCACCCTGTGCCCCCTCACAGACTCCCGGGGCCAATAACACCGCTGGGTAGAGCTCCAAGGGTCCTCTCGACCCCTGTCCCCAGGGGCCCTGGAAAACCTCATCAGACATTCTGTTTTAAAGCTGCGGGGCACCAGAAACTGAAAACAAACCTCACCCCATCTGGCCCGGGAAAAACCCTGGAACAAAAACCACCCCCTTTCAACCAACCGCCCACTGCAAGCAACCCCAAGGCGATGAGAAAACCGTTTCCGCTCCTCCTTAGGGGGGACGCTTTTTTACTCCCCAGAAAACAAACTTCCGGATGACGGGTCAGTTGTTGGGGGCGGAATGTAAGGGGGGATGAGGGGGCCTAAATTGGTTTTGGTGTCCTTCCCCATGCCCCATCTGCAGGCCTTTTGGGCAAGGTTGGGAAGCAGTGTACCCGGACCGGGCCGCATTTTGGGCCTCGGGGGGGATGTGACAAAAGGGCATCACTTTTTTTTCCCCGGTAGGTATTTGATTCAAAGTCAATGCGCAAGTTGGGGCCCCCCAACCTGTTCGGTGCCCCAACTTCTAAGGTGCGCAAATTGTTGTCGGGTAAACGAACATTTCGGGCCCAACGGGACCCCCTAAACTTCAGATTCCCAGGGCGCCAAAAACTCCAATTTTAGGGAGCGTAATTACCATTTTTTGCGCTCGGGGGGCCTAAACCAGGGTCGCATGGGTTTGGGGCCTAACCTTACCCTTCTTTCCCCTGTATAACAAGTCCAAGCCACCATAGCTGGCTCCCCCTCCAGAATGAGGGGGGGTTAAGTGGGCAACGCCAGCACGGTGCAGGGTAAAACGGCTTTAAATGCCTCAAACTATGGCAACACTCCTGTCCCCCAACCCCCAAAACTTTTTTTATCTCCCGCTTGGGCTTGAGCCCCGGCCACTCTGCACCGCTTTCAGGGTGAAACCCAAACCTTGCAAAACCTCCAAAAGCCGGTAGTGCTGGAAAAAACCTAGGAATGAACACGTTCCAAAGGGAGTGTCGAGATGGCAGCGGGAGATGCTTAAACCCTTTGGGGGGTTTGGTGGAAAACCTTGATCAAGTAACATTCCAAAAAACCCCCTCCTGCGGGAAAAAGGCAATTATTAAGTTTCACCTTTCCCCCTTGTGCTGCAACCGCCCCAGCCCAAACCCCCAACCCTGCGTGTTGCTCGAGGGTAAGGAGAAAACCACGAGTCATCCAGGTGAGCCAGGGATTGGCATGGGGTCCCCAAAAAAATCGCTGCATCAACCCCCGGGGGGTGCTGGGAGCGTTGCAAACCCCGAAGGGCATGCGGTTCCACTCAAAAAACCCAAAAGGGGGGTACAAAAGGCGTTTGGAAACGATCAGCTCTGCCACAGGACCTGAGGGTACCCACTGGCCAGTCCAGGGGGGAAAAAACCAACAGCCCCGGGTTGGGCGTCAAACCTCGTCAATGGGGGGGCAAGGGAAAGGCATCCTTCCTGGCTTACCATTGGGAGCCTAATCAAACACACCCGAATACTCCATCCTTCTTTTTGACCAGCACAATTGGGAGGCTAAGGGCTGGCTCTCCCTTAGATGGGCACCAAGCAGTTGTTGATGTGGTCTTTAAACAAATCATACTCGGATGGGGGAACTCGGCATACGTTTTCCGCACCGGGCTATTTAAAAGAGGGATCTGGGGAAATCAGGCAGTGCACCCTAGGTCCCATCGGGGGTGAAAAATGGGGCTATTTGACCAAGGGGAAACCCCTCACCTTATCTTGCGCTCCCGCAGGAAAAGACCCAACTCCCAAGGCTCTACCTGATCCTGTAATGGTGGGGAAACGGGTGAAAAGCCACTGTAGCCCCACAGGGCCCTCAGTACCCCCGAGGGAGACTTACCACAGTACCTCTCCCAAGGGCCCAACAAAACCCCATGGGATAGAGAAAAACCCCTGGACCCTACATTCACAAAGGGGAAGGTAGGGTTGCCCCCTACCACCGACACCAAGGCAAGAAACCCAAACATCCCGGGAGGCAGGCCAGGTCTAGGACTCAAAGAGCACGTATGCAGAGTATGCTCGAGCACGGGCCCCGGACAACCTTATCGTGCCCCCCCGGGATAGAACCCCCTTTTTTCGCCCCCCACCTTCACTTTCCCTGCTCCCTGATCGCCCAAACATGGGTTCATGGCACTTCGAGGGGCCGCATGACAACTTGGGGGCCCTAATACCACGGAGGTCAAACAAAACCCAAACCTCTGCCCAAAGAGTTCCCCTGCACTTGCGGGTAAAATTCACCTAAAACCAGGGGCCTGCGAAATACCCACCAGGGGATCCTGACCACCAAAATCCCACAGGCTGCAACAACTTACCACAGAGCTCCACATCCAACTTAATACCCAATGTAAGGGGGGCCAAGCCATTAGCTTCTGAGTGTAGCCAGTGACTGATTTGACCGTCTTGGCCCCAGGGCTCAAACTTGGCGGAAAAAAAAACTCTGTGATGGTCGACATGACCCCGTATCTACCAGCAAGAGCCAAAACCCCCCCCTGTCACACCTAAATGGGGGCAAGACGACATAGTTGGCACTTCCAAACGCCTGCACCCAATTGACCCGTGACGCCCCCTCCGAACTGTGACTCTGAGTTCGGGGGTGCTAGTTTTCCCGGCACCCGAGTGGGGTGAAACGGCCTACTTGGGGGGGGCAGCAAGGGGGGCTGATGCGGGGAAAACACGGGGCCCATCACACCCTGGCATGGACCCGGGGGCGAATCGCCTAAAAATGTGGGGCCCCGAAACCGTTGGCTAGGGTGGTGGAGCCCCTGAACGAGAAATGCTCTGGTCATGGGGCAATGCCCTGCTGAACTTTGAAATTTTCCCTTTACCAACCCCCTCAAATTTGAGGGGACTAACACCAACTGGGGGGCTGCCCCGGGCCACAAAATGGCACCGAAAAACACAGGGGGCAGAAGACTAGACCCCAACACCTCCAGGGAACCCCCTCGTTCCCATGATCCCTCACTCCTAACCCCCATAAGGTAGCAGTAGGCTGCCTGGCCAAACTCCCTTCAGCTCACGAAAGTACCCCCATCAGCACATTCCCAAACTGGTCACCCCAACAAAACCTCTGCATTGGGTAGCACTGGGGCACCTGCTTTACAGCGCCCTGAGGCCCCTCAAAACAACGAAAACTCGTAAGTCTCTCCCTCATGCTGCCGTCGGGAGGGGAAAAAGGCCCTTTTAAAAAATACATAGACCCGCAACCCATATTCTCTTAAACCCCAATGACCTATTGGTCCTAAAACCCCTTCACGGGGCGGTACTTAATTTTTCCCCACGCGCCTCCCCCCCCAGGGGGTCAAATAAGAAAAATCCTGACAAAATGCAGACAAAGGGGGTGCTCTCATACAATTTCACCTCCTCCAGCCACTCGGCACCCTATTCCTGCTTTCCCCTAAATGTGGGACATTTTCTGTCCGGGGGACAAAAATCATCTTCGTTTTAAAGGAGCCTGGCATGGAAGAATGATGGGTGGAAGCGAAATTGAGGGCGCTGTATAAAGGGCCCGACACCGCTACTTTTTGTTCAGCCCCTATACTGCTCTTTTGCTGACGACTAATCCCCGTTCCGCATTTCCCGCCCCATCAAAACCCTTTTCCCCTATGTTTTTCCCTAGTCAGGGATGAGCCAGGGGGGAAAAGGAAAAGGCCGTTGCAGGTCCCGAAAAAAACCCCCCGCTGCTTTTCCTTGAAGAAAAAGAGAACCAAATCAGACGTACTTCAGTAAAACCAACCCAAAAAAAAAGAACACACGTCTCTGCTCTCAAAATTTCAAAACCTGCGACAAAAAAACCCCAATTGTGGCAACGACATGGGATGCTTTAAGGCAGTATTGAGGAATTTAAATTTATTTTTGCCAGACAACGCCACCGGAATTTACCAGGGACTTCTTTAAAAGGGGCTACCCCAAGGGAGGACTCAGGTCCCTTTTGCAAAGAAGGGAGAGAGGGCAGTTCGTTGTCAAAAATATTTTATTTAGCAAGGGCACTGTTCGGTTTTAAAAATTTTGTCAGTAAAAAACACTCACATGGGGAAATAAAGAAAAGGGAAGGAACCAAAACAGGGGTGAGGGGCCTACGTACGGTGGGCCCCAAAGGGGAAGGGGGATCCCAAACACCACACGTGAACAAATAATAAAAATGAAAAAAAAAAGGTCAAAGTGCAAACACAAAATAAAGGGGACACCCCCACCGGGACACCGATCCCCCACCGTAGGGTCGCACCTGAAAGGGGGAAAAACCCAAAAACAGGTGAGAAAAAAAAATAACAAATCGTACTTAATCACAAAATTTTCAAAAAATCTTAATGAAACATAAAAATTAACCAAAACTTACTAATCAAAATAAATGCAAACCCCCAATAACCAAAATAAACACAAAATAAAAGAATAATCCTATTTTTGGTTGCAACAAAATCAGGTACTACAAAAAAAAAAAACCTTAAGGGACAAAAAAAACAAAAAAAAACAAGTCAAAGGAAAAAAATTAAATTCCCCACTGTTTTCTCTCTCACACACACACACACCACTTTAAAGTGGGGTGTATAAAACTGAATGGCGTTACTGAGCCAATTCGCCCAGGGAAAAAACACAAACACTTTCCAAAAATTTGCAAACGTTTCCAGGTTTCAAAGAGTTTTAATTTTCAAGCAGTTTCAAGGGTTTTCAAGAAATTTCAAGGGTTTTAAAAGAGTTTCCAGGTTTGCAAACGTTTCCAGGTTTGCAAAACTTTCAAGGTTTGCAAAGCAGTTTCAAGGTTTTCAAAGCAGTTCAAGGGTTTGCAAAGAGTTTCAAAGGGTTTTCAAACAGCAGTGGTTCGTTACCGCGCTGCGCGTTAACGGTCGTCTTTAGCCCTATAATAATAACAAAAAACAACATATAATTTACAAATGGGTGGAGGAGGAAGCTAAGGGCCCCTGCATCAACCCTCGGCCCTCCCGGGCAAACGGGTGGAGGGGGGGGACCGTGGGGGGCACGCCTCCACAACGAAACGACTGCATAGCAGGGGGAGCCCGACACAAACCCAAACAAACTTCTATAAAACAAAAAAAACATTTGCACTGGATGGGGGAACATGCGAGAAACTCAGCGCTGCCAACAGCCTACCTGCCATCACACGGAAGCGGAAGTGACTGACGCCAGGAAGCAACGTGACCCAGCCCTCAGCAAGCAGAGGGAGACAGGTGCTCTCGGCCCGCCTTTATTCAGCCTTCTCCCGCAGTGATTGGCTGAGACGCAGCTGAAAGTCACCAGGACCAATGAGTACATCCTGCTACACTAACAAGGCATTCACAGTTCATAGTGAATGTAAATTGCATATTGTTAGGTGTCATAAATCTCTCATGAACCATTTGATATCACTTTGTATAATATGAAGAGATCATGGATTGCTTGTGAGGCTATGTGGCATGCAGAGGTGTAAAAAGTACCCAGAGATTATATTTAAATTAAAGTATGGGTACTGGTTCAAAATCTTACTCAATTACAAGTCGAAGTGTCTAGCTAAAAATACACTTGAGTAAAAGCCAAAACGTTTCTACTTTTAAATGTACTCAAGTATTAAAAGTATTAAAATGTTTTAGAATTGTCTATGCATTGCAATAATAAAAAAGCATAGGGGACATTTTTGCATTAAAATTACTACTACTAATTACTAAGCCAATCATGACACCACATGATATTTATATAGTATACGGTACCATATTGTAATTCTCCTCTGTTCCAGGCAGTATGGCCTGGCAGAGTGTGGATATTTGGGCAGATGGTGTTCAGTAGGGCTGTCTTGTGAAGGTGAGGCAACCAGATTATGTCCATCTGTTTGCATGCAGTGTAAGTGCTCCCTACTAGAAGTAAAATCTGCAGGATTAATGCAATAGGCCAGGTGTGCACGGGGCAAAATGAGAGAAGAAGAAACAGCAGAAACAGCAGAAACAGCAGCAGCAGATATTGTACTATGTGGCCATGGAGTGGACAAGTGGGGAAAAACAAAAGAAAAACAAGTTTGCCCTTCTCAATCCATTCAAGGTCAGAGATATGGCGCTGAAACGCAAATTGATTACATCATTTAGGGTTTGTATTGCACACAGTCCAATTATATAATAGTCATGGTTTAGTGTCTCATGATACATTATTGGTTCTATCATTTATTTATCCGTTGCTTATCCAATTGACTACAAAGTCACTATTTGTTAATGGTCTATTAAACACACTGGAACACGTGTTATCCAAATGATCTATTTCTGATGGGTTAGTTGCCCTGTGGAACATCTTCTTAAGGTTGCAGATCAGAAGAAGTTTGTTCATGCTCTGCTGTAAAGATTAAAAGGAAGTGAACAGGAAGGAAGTGAACACGAAGGCAATCACTCAATCATAGAATCCTGATTCCGTTTATTTGTCATCTATTATATCCCTGAACTAAAGATATGTCCTTGGATAGACAACACTTTTCATACAATCCTCAACATTTTATTGTACCAAATAAAATTTAACATTGATGTAAACATGTTTTCACAGTGCATCAGAAACTTCACTGACAACAATGATAATTAGAATTTCAATAATAATTATAATGTAATAACAATAATATTCAAAAAACATATTTTTAGAGGTTTTCTTTATACAAACATATGCACAGCACATCACATTCAGCCTTCTTTTGTGTCTTTAAAACTGGGTGAGAGGGGCAGCAAAACGTGTGTGTGTGTGCAGTTTGAAATCTCCTGAGGAAAGAAACAAAAGGGAAATATGGATTCCATACAAACATAAATACTTCTGCTGTCCTGCTGCATTGCAAAGATTCAAATTCTAGCTACGTCCTCCCAATCTCATTTAACTAAAATGACAGCAGATTAGCGCTGATGTATACAGAGGAGTTGATGTAGGATTTACTCAGTGTAGCCTTAGAGCATACTGTATGTGCATCATAATCCACTGAAACAATATGGCATTTCTGCTGATTCAGAGCTTTACCTCAAATGGGATTTATGAGATCTTTGTCATGTGCCTCATAGTGGTGACAAAAGGATTTTTTTTTTCAATCTAAGTGGCCTGGGTAAGGGAAAATACAGATTGCAAATAAATGTGCAAAATATGAATTACACCCAGTTGAGGCCTCAGTCATGTTTCACACTTTTCTGACAGCATCGACAATTTGATTTCTCAGTAATTAAGCTTGCTTACAGTAATTGCCAATATTAAATAAATATATCTCCAATTCATATTCATCTGTGATGTAGCATAGATTTATAGCCACAGATACATGCTAAGTCTGTGGTTCCTTAGGAGGTGGAAACAGTCACCTTCATAGAAATTGCATAATAGAGCTTAATAGATTATATTAGAGTTCCCAGCTGGCTCTGTCTCTATGGAACATGTATAAATGCTACGCTAGGAGGCATGGCCACAATGTACTGTGCTTGCATGTTAAGTAATTGCATTTAGGAAGAGATTGAAGGAGTTCGATTTTATGAGAAAAGTGATTTTGATTAAAAATATCCCGGTCAGTGATCACTTAAGCTAAGCAAAGGGGAAGTATCATCTTGTCCCACGCAGTTAAGTAAAGCATTAATCGATAATGGATTTCAACTGCTATGAGGGAAGACACAAAATCAGGAGGATGGTTTGCCCTGGAGCTGCATATTAAGTCACATTAATACAAACATTTTCCAATGAAATCCTAAAGAATCCCATCAGCCGCATTTCAGGACACTGCATGGGGGTTCTCCATCCCCAAGCTACACATCTAGACTGATATTTATGTCAATATATGATCATTCATATCATCATATCATTTGACGTCTGTACATACACATATCTACATACATGCAAACCAATGTGAAATCCCTGATGTCTTATACATATGTGCGCTGATTGAATGGGAGAAGCCAGTGGAGATGACCCAGGTGGGAATGGCCTAGTAATATAGAACGTACACTTAGGTACTGTACAGTATATGTTCCTTGAGTAGAACTGAATAGAAAAAAGAGACATCAGAAATTCACAGTTATGGTTCTTGGTGTGGATATCCATCTTCCCCCAGGACTCTGGGCTGGAAACAGGACTGGAAACCAAGTCTTTGATATGTAGAGTTTTTAAAATGCTAACCTGCATGTTGGTACAAAAATACTGGTTTCCAAAACAATGACATTTTGATTTGGACAATGAGTGGAAGGTGAGTGTAACCTTTGGTACCAACATTACAGTCATGAAAGTTCTTCCTCTGCCTACATTGTATGTTGATGTTATCTTAAAGTCAGTGAAAATGATGCTGCAATGATGATTTAGTACCAATATGTTCTGGAAGCAGTTGGTATCAAGGGCAGGAGGATGCCAGCTGCAGAGCACATTACATGTGCTGATGTGATTGTTTTGCATGACTTGAAGCACATTTTTCAATGAAAAATGTAAAGTATTGCACTTGAGCTAATGTGAGGGAATGAGATGCTGAACCACGAGGTGCTTCAATGCTATGCCATTTTGTGATTTAAAGTGTATTAAAGTATTAATACATT
Organism: Hoplostethus mediterraneus; assembly: GCA_034670385.1. Classification (NCBI taxonomy): domain Eukaryota; kingdom Metazoa; phylum Chordata; class Actinopteri; order Trachichthyiformes; family Trachichthyidae; genus Hoplostethus; species Hoplostethus mediterraneus. The sequence goes on from JAXDDW010000001.1 coordinate 22,318,902, forward strand.
TGAAACCACATTTTTTTCTTGCTTAGAACAGAGTCAGGCAATGCTAATGAAAGGAATCATGAAATGCTAATGGAGAGTCATGGACGTCATGAATGTCAACCACGACATGCTCTTCAGCAGATCCAATTAATCTTGTCCACGGCAGGTCTTTTTTTTCATTTACATTTGATGACCTATGCTGCCAGAGGGAACATGGAAAACTGCTTGTTGGACAAACACTGCAGTTCAGCTCAACTATGCTCACGAGGCATTTTTCACCAGAACAACGTTGGCAGGTACTGAGGCAAAGCCTTGCGTCTCTCATGTTACAAATCCTTTCACTGAACAGCAAGCCCTCGCCTTTTCACGGCAAGAGTACAAAAGGGAAGGGGAGGTCATCCATGCATAGACAAAAAAGTGTATTTCTCCTGCTTCCACTCAATGTCTTGAGGCTTATTTCAGTTATGTTTTTATTGGTGAGTCAGACCTGAAAGAAGATATACTGCAAGCTTCTCTCAGTATCTGCACACTTGCACTTCTGCCCATGAAAGCACAATATAGCATGTGCACAGAGGCACATTAGGAAACAAACACATATATATACAAATAAACCCACACAATCCCTCTCTCTCTCTCTCTCTCACACACACACACACACACACACACACACACACACACACACACACACACACACAAACACACTCACAGGCTTTATTAAAGGCTGTCCAGGGGAGTGATTTCCCCCTACTCCAGGGCCCACTTTTTAGTAAGTGAAGCCCCTTTGATTGCACCACATAATTGTCCTGGAAATACAAAGAGTCAATACGTGAAATCAATTCTCGCTCTGCAGTTCGGCACCCTTGTCCACCATGTTTACAGAGGCCATCTATCTGTTTATCAGTGTTGTAGAGGTAGTTGTTTAATACTGGAGTAGTAATTAACATGACTTTTCAGCTGATTGGCATTTTCATTCTGTAATTGTTGCCTGGGTTTCATGTCAGATGTCTTCTGATGTCAGATTTCTCATTAGTTCTTGGAGGTCAAAGTGTCTGTCACAATGTAGATAATACTGTAAAATGTAATGTGTGTTTTGTACAATTTCAACTTTGTTTTTATCATTGTCTTAATTAGACACTATACACTTTAGGCCATTGTATGATGGATCCTCAAACATCAGTGAAATTGGTTAAGTGCTTATCTTGAATATTCTTGTGTTGAGGTCTGCTATATTGTTTCTACAATAGATCTTATTCACTGTTTTGGGCTGAGATTGACACTGACATCTCCTCACTGAACTGGGATCAGAACAACCCATGCCTTAATTGTTCATGTTCTGTTTCCAGGGTCAATTCATTTATATAACTGTGGGCTCACAAAACCAAATCCATTTAATACGTACTCAGTGCTCTCGAATCCCCAGTATGCCCTTATGTGTAGCGATATGTAGAGGCTGATGTCAGTTAAACTAACTGCGGCTTTGAAACCCTGACTCGTCCACAGCAGCGAGGAGAGGACTTATTTCTGTATTAAAAACGGTGCCCCTTCAGACATTGAATTAGAGAAATGCACCAATGAATATCCATCCAACAATATTTTCCTAGATGAAAGAGTGGAAGTTTCAATATGACTCACATGGATTCTCAGTCTCATGGCTTCATCTGGATCAGTCAGTTGTCAGATGGTTATCAGCTCTTGTTAATGAGTATCGATGAAATATTAATGTTCACTTCTGTGGTTGCATGTTGGCTATGTAGCTTACTAAGGTTTACACTATTATATTGGCTTATAACATTGTAGTCATACGGTTCTTGGCAGTATCACGTATTTGAGGCATGAGGCATGAGTCTATTTGACCTTCAAAGTGATCAAGTGGTTTTTCCTTCTGTCAATCTTGTCCTTTCCATTTCAACTACATTTTTCCTTTTTCCTCCTCTGACTATCCCCCTTTCCCCCTTGCTATAAGTCTGTCTTTCAACCTTCTTCCCTTGCTGTCTACTTCCCCAATCCCCCTTCCTCTCTCACTTTCACCCGACCGTCTGACTGTGTTTGTGTCTCCCTAGAGGAAATCGCTCTGCATTTCATTGGAGAGCTGACTGGCAGCCACTTCGCTCTGCAATGATCCTGTAAGTATTCTGGCGGTCTGCTGGGGGATGTTGTCTGGGGAGTTTCCTCCTGTCTCAGGGCAAGGACAGTGCCTGCAGGTGCTGTGGCTCTCAGGCAGCCCGTTAGCCAGCCTTGTGGCCCTGCACTCTTCTTCACGCTGAGACTGTGTGCAGGTTCCCCTCTGGGTGGCGCCGTCCTGACACAGACATGCACAGAGTGTCCTGCACTGGGCCACGTCCCGACACAGAGACTTGCGGAAATTGGGCTTGAAGACCAGATAGACAATGGGGTTGTAAAGGGTGGAGGACTTGGCAAAGATGGCTGCCAGGGCAAATGCCATGGGTGGTACACTGGATGGGTTACCAAACGCTGCCCACATGGACACAATAGCATATGGACTCCATGCTGTAAGGAAACCAATGCACACTGCCACAGAGAGCTGAGGACACAACACACACAAACAGTTTTGTCAAGTAAACATTAACTTATATATAATTACCTTGAAAAATGAGTATGTGCATTTACCTTCACGATGAGTGTATGTGCATTGGTGATCTTGTTCTGCGGGGACATATGCTGCTGCACAGCCTGGCGGGAGCCTCGGACCGTCAGCAGGATGAAGGTGTAGGACAGAAAGATGATGGTGCAGGGCACGATATAGCAGCAGAAGAAGAGGCAGATGATGTAGCTCATAGCTGCAACGCTGTGGCTGGGTGCATGCCAGTTGATACAGCATGCTGTGCCGTAAGGCTCTGACCCATACTCGCCCCAGCCCGACAGGGGACCCACAGCAAACACTGCAGCATAGCACCAGACCCCTGCAACCAGCAGGTAGGCGTGGCAGTACGAGAACTTGTTACCTGAGGAACAGGGTAACAGAGACAGAAGCACAGGAGGAGAGTTGGGGGAGAGATTACTGACAGATGAGGACATGGAGGAAGGATACAGAAACAACAGAATAGCAGCAATATGCTACAGAAGCATATTGAGTCTGGTTACCTGATGCTGATAATGGAGAGTGAGAGAAGAGGAGGAAGAGGAGGAAAGGAGGAGGAAGAAAGGGAGAGATAAAGTCCAATATAAGATGAATGGCATAGTTTAGAAATGTTCAGTAAGTAAGTACGGGAACTGGGAGAAGGAGATTGAATTGCAATCTAGAGGTAATTATCTGGCATGCATCACCATGCCTTCTAACATGATCCTTGCAGGCATGCTACAAGCCAAGGATGGAAATTATGATAAATTCACAAGAACCTCCATTCCTGCCTATGCATATTTTGGTAATAATAATAATAATAATAATAATAATAATATTCTATAGTGTGTTTGAAATATGTGTGGAATATTTCCAAACATTTTGTGGTTTGTTGCTATGAGTAATCATGTATCTGGAGCCTTTGCACATCAAATGGCAGAATCACAGACACATAATCACTGTTCACATAATCAACTTTTACCTCATTTTCCATGCAAAATTCAAAGGTTTGTTTTGATATGATTACTCATAGCGCAGATGCTCTCCCTACTGTCAGCACTGAACACTCCTCAGAGAAGTGGGAAGAAATTTTAAGCCTCTTTGTAAGCAAAATTGGAACGCAGATCACCCCAGGCCCTCAAGTTGCAGCTGTCTCCATACACTCCTCACTAGAATGAACTGTTCTACCTGTGCCCTTGATAATCAGGCCACTAAATTGCTTTTAAAAAGCACTTGCCCGGTCCCTGTCTAGTTTAAATATGCTTTCTCTTGATTATTGGGCTGCCTCTTAAGAAATTTACTCTTGACACTCACTCCCTGAACAATTACAGACTGAGGACTGTAACTTAAATGTTACACTGACCTTTTGGGAAATCAGCTAATTGGTCAACTTACCTTTTACATGTTACTGTTATCAAGGGAGATACAACAATGATTCCCTCGACAAACAGTTGGTTCTTTGTATTGACAGCATTGCGATATGCAAGGAAGGCATGTCCATGGTAGAATTACGCCTAGTAACAGATGCTTATTGGCTTGAATAGCACCCTACTGAAAATCACCAACGAGGGAAGCAGACCCTGAATCACAATAATAATTCCTGAGGTTTCCCCCAGGCTGCAGTATGAGAAGGCAGATAATGGAAGGCTGATAAACTTAATGCTGGAATATCAGAAAGTGGTTAAGGACGAAACAGTGGTTTATTTCTCCGTCCTTATATTGATTACCCATCTTAACTCCAGGGTAGTGGTTCTCAATCCTGGTCCTCAGCTAGTTTTCGATCATACCATGTAGTTAACTGCATTCATTGCGGTTCCTTTGGTGTAAATCAGTCCCTGATAGATGATAGATGGCTAGAATGAAATATAGTAGAGCTCTGGGTCCCGAGGACTGGAATTAAGACTCACTGCTCCAAGTTTCTTTTTAATGTTACTGACTGAATGTTTCTGTATTCTTTACCAAAACACAGAGGATACAAGAATCCAGATGTCACCCTCTATCTTTTACTGCTGGTAATTCTCCTGTTCTGAAACCATTTCTCCCTAGGTCCTAGAGGAGACCATGTCTTGCATGAAGTCCTCCACCTGTCTGTGTTATTGTCCTCAGGACCAAGATTTGAATGAACGATATGATTGTTTAAAGATGGCTGAACTGGAATTTAGCTTGACCCTAAACCTGAAATTAAAAAAATATCAAATATTGACTGAAACACCTAGAAATGCATGATTTGGCTGGGTTTTATTTGACTCAATCATGAAGTCAAAGTAAATATAGCCAGTTTTCATTTTCTGTCCAGGTGGAGGCTTTAACGCCCACCCAGGAGCAAGTCGATGCTTCTGCTTCTTCGTTTTCTTTGCAGCAGACTAGATGGTTATACTGCTGCCCTCTACAGTAAGCCAAAGTCACTATAATGCTTCTGCTTCAGTGGGTGGTGCTAAACGTGGCTAGGGAAACATCCCTTCAACCTACTGAGCATTGCCTGAGCATAGAGAGAGAGAGGCCGTAAAGCAGTTACAACAAAAGAAAAGCTGAATAAATGACAACCATCACATTAGAGATCCACAGCAAGCTATTTTGTCTGAATTTAAATGAAGGGGCCAAAACTCCCCTCGCCTTTTGAAGCCAAACCCGTCCTGGGAGACACCATCTCTTCTATTGCAACTTACAACTTGAAACTCCACCCATCTCCACAAGTCAATACAACGAAGGCCCATCTTTGGTGTAAAATGTAAAATCAAGGGTTTTTTATTCATTATGGTTGATTTTTTAAATAATTGTGCCATTAAGAGGATATTTATGTGAATTCCCGTGCATGTTAGGGCTGTTTTGTGTTTTGTTTGTTTGTCAGCCAGTGACTTAAGTTACCTCACATTACTATGCTTCAGATTTGATTTGCTATCAACCCTTTTTTTTTTTTTTTAAATGGTCAATACCTAATTTTGCTCCCCTCCTTAAATGTGAATGTACTGCATTTATGACACACTTAAAATCATAGTTCAATGGTGGAACATTGGCTTGACATCACACTCATGTGCCATCTGTGAATGAGCGGGTCCAGGACAGCCCTCAGCATCACTAACCTCTTAATTGATTTAGAGCGGGGCGCCTTCGCCGTGGAATCAGTGTGTGGGAAGACACAGGTAGCCTTATCTATAGTACCACACAGCCTCTGGCTGGGAGAGAGAGACAGACACAGAGAGAGAGAGAGAGAGAGAGAGAGAGAGAGAGAGAGAGAGAGAGAGAAAACTCAACTGGATGTTTAGTTTAGTAGACTGGGCTGGTTAGCTATTACAGATGGCTTTTATCTGATGTGAGGTGTCCCTTCACTGATCAGACTTCCAGTGGCGCTGGAGCTTAGCGGATAAAACCAGTTTCCTTATATTTGGAGAACTAGATTCAGTTTCTAACAAATGCATAATGTGTCCTGGAAGTGGAAGCACCAGAATATGTATTTTAGATCAAATAATTCAAATGTCTGGTGCAGATAAAATAACAAGCTACATAGAGTGCATAATGTACCATGCACATGGCATTGGCTGTACTGAGTGTACAGATTCAGTTTAGCAATAACTTTAGTTTAGTTGATACCCAAGAGGCAAAACAAGCCAGTCCATGAATCAGCATCAAATGGAAATGCTGACACCGACTTTTTCTTTTCAACCCCAGTTACACAACCACGCTCACCGTAACTACTTCAATTTGATATATTGTCCTATTACTTACATACTGTAAGGCATGTGTGATTGAGGTCTACTTCAGGTCATCGGTGCCGGAAAATTCTCACAGTCAAGCACTTAACATGAAGATAAATTGTCCACATTTATTCTCTTGTCAGTTACCTTTAAGCCCTCTTTTAATTTGATGCAAAACCCAGCTCCCCTCTGCTTCCTCTGCTATACACAACCCATCTCCCTCTTGCAATTAGACACTCCTGCTATTTTCTACCCAGAGAACCTCCTACTGAGGATCCATCAGCCTTGTCTTTTGCTCCCTGATGGGCTTCGATCCAACGTTCCAGGGATTCACAGGTTCATCAGCACTCAACAGCGGTGGTAAGAAGAAGCTAAACTAAGCTAAGCAGCGTTGTTAGATCCCGAACTTGCTAATTAATCTGTCAGCAAGTATTTAATTAAGAATAGCAATACCCAGGTGAAGTATGTGGACACCCCTTCTAATTAGTGGATTCAGCCACATTTCAGCCACACCCATTGCTGACAGGTGTATAAAATCAAGCACACAGCCAGGCAATCTCCATAGACAAACACTGGCAGTAGAATGGACCGTACTGAAGAGCTCAGTGACTTTCACCTTTCCAACAAGTCACTTAGTCAAATTTCTGCCTTGCTAGAGCTACCCCGGTCAACTGTAGGTGCTGTTATTGTGAAGTGGAAACGTCTAGGAGCAACAACAACTCAGCTGCGAAGTTGTAGGCCACAAGCTCACAGAATGGGTCTGCCTAAAAATAGTGTAAAACTTGCCTCTTGTCTCTGGGGCTTTTGGGTTGTCCATTATAGACTCTTCTCTTCCTCCGGTAAACAGAGGTCTTTATAAACACAGTCTTGAATTACCTGTGCCTATTAGTGGCAACCATTCAGCCCACTGGGGTCTGGAACATAGAGATCTAATTGGAAGCTGGTGCATTCAATCTTAGAGGGCCCATGAAATTGGATAGCCTTCCAGATATTAACATAAATAAATTATACAATCACTGTAAACTGCTGCCAATTCCTAATTATTACACATGGGATGTTTCTAAATGAATTCTGACTTTTCCAAGAGGTGCTCTGACAAATTACCATTATTTCACTGGGGAAAAAACAAAAAAACATTGTGATGGGTTTGATGAGCAAAAGTGAGTGATCAATCTTGAAAGAAATCTGATCCCTAGGCATAATTGATGAAACTGTTCTCCTGTACAATTGATATGTAGAGTTATGGAGTGTCAGCATGAAATACATATTGCAATAATTTGCATCATTTGAGTATTTTTTTTAAGCATTGAACTGTGTGTATGTGTTGCTTGGCAAGATTTGGTTCAGACACAAGCAGTCAGGTAAATAAATCCTCAATGGCCATGAGTGGCAAAAAGATACATTTTGTAAAGTTTTGCAATCACAAAAACACATATAAGTCACACACCCAAACAAGCACACACATGCACATGCTCAAGCAGGGCAAGAAGGGTAAACAAAGCACTACAGATTCAATCTCCTCAACAGCCATGGTGTGTCCACCAGCAACCATACATACTTGGGAAAAACACCAATCTTTCTCCTGCTTAATCATTGTAATGCATTGTAATGTATACACACATACACAGAAACACACACACATACACAACAGCTCTAAATTCTACTAAATGAAATCACCCTTACGTCCAACATCTTATGTTGTTCACTTTCAAGTGAAGATGGATTTTAGAGCTATGAGGCAGCAATATCTCAGGACCTACATTAATCTGAACGTAGACATGCCATAGCTCCTTGTGCTGCCCTGCGATGTGTTTGATTACTAGGGCATTAAGGGGCGGTACCATCAATTAAGACATTTGTGGGAGTAAGCAAGTAAGAAAGAATGAGAGAAATGTTGAATCTCAATTGCAATCCTACTTTCCCATAATTAGCAGGCCCTCCTAATGCTCATCTCTAATATCAAAATGCATATCCACAATCAAAGAGGCTCTACTGGCTGCTGGCCTGCTGGCCTCTGAGCCTCCCACCGAGGACCAGTTTTACGTTGCTGACGGAGTATGACATCACCCCACCCCACGTCTGCCTCCTGAGTTGAGCCCCTGATTGGCGGTCGGCCCACTCTGAGGTCAAAGGACAGCCAGAGCAAGGCTCTGTGCTCTTTATTTAACTCTCCATCTCCATCTGCTCCCAGCTCTCAGCCAAGGTTGGTAAACCCTCGCTTATCCCACAACAGAACGGATGGTCCTATCCTACCCAACTGTGTGCTCTGATGAAAACCCTGACCTTCTGGAGGTCGTTAGCTCTGTAATGAATGTGGAAATTCCTAATGGCATCACTTTCTCTGGTGCCAAGGTCTTAGACATGAATGTTAATATCCCAGCTCTAATTGATCTATAGCCAAGTGTGCACCCAGTTATTACTATGTTGGCTCTAATGACACCAGACAATCTGAGAAACTGCACAATGACTTTGAGGTACTGACTACGACTGGAGAGTCTTGGGAAGAACTGCATACTGTCTGGCCTCATCCCAACTCATGGACATGGACAGGATCCACATCCTGTCCTCTAGACACTATCCCAACAAACTTGTTAAAAGAGGTCATTGAAACAGTTGGTCCAAACTGGCAATTATAAACAGCTCCTTAACCACGGGCTCAGTCCCCACTTGTTTTAAACATGCTGCAATTCAACCACTCCTGAAAAAAACCTAATCTGGATTCGTACTTTGAGCAAATATAGACCAATTTCCAAACTAGCTGGCTAGTTTTAGCTAAGGACCTTTACATTACAGTCATTTAGGAGACACTTTGATCCAAAGCGACTTACAAAGATGAAAGTTGACACTGTTGACCAAACTGTTTTACCTGGATGCCTTGAAGACTGGGTTGGTATCATTGACGCCGCCCTTAAATGGTTCCAATCATACCTGGCCAATAGAACTGTCTCTGCTGTTGGTGTCCTCCAGGGGTCAGTTCTTAGCCCCTTGCTATATATGCTTCCCCTTGGTTATATTATTTGCAAACACAGTATGTCCTTTGCTATGCATGTGATTCCAACAGCTTTAACTCCTGCCTCTCAGATATCAAGTGCTGGATGTCTCAAAATTTCCTCCAAAAAATCTGAGATGATTCTGTTTTGTCCACCTGATTCCATCAAGCTGCTTCAGAGTTGTCTCTGTGGTCTGTCCCCTTATGTAAATCCTGCTGCTAGAAATCTGGGTGTAATATTTGACCTCTGCTTTGAGAACCAAATTTAGAGGGTTATTCAGTCCTGCTTCTTCCAAGTAAAAAACATTTCCAAAATGAGATATTTTTTATCCTTTACTAACCTTTAGAAGGTTATCCATGCCTTCATCTCTTCTCATCCAGATTACTGTAACTCCCTCCCACTCTTCCCTCTAATGGTGCAATTAGTGCAAAATGCAGCTACTAGACTTTTAATCAATTCCAAGAGTCAAGATCACATTACGCCCAGTTTAGCCTCCATGGTTGCCTGTATGTTTTAGAATTGTTTATGCGATTTTGCTGCTAAGGCACTTCATGGTCTGACCCCAACTAAATACCAGACCTTTTAATAACCCCTTATGACCCAGTGTGCAGCCTCAGATCCTCATGGTGCCAAGGTCCAGGCTAAAGGCTTTTTATAATTGGCACTAATTGGCATTCGGTTTTTATTCTTCCACCTGTATTTTTAATTTCCTTATTTTAAATGTTTATACACCTTGAGTTAATTTATTCAGTTGTATTTTATACTATGACAATTTGCCTATTATTATTATTATTATTATTATTATTATTATTATTAGGGCGCCAATTAGCTTACGCCTTAGTGAGTAGTCTTCCTAGGGTCCACAGACATCCTATGGGCAGTGGAGTATCTAATCCACCTACTTGGATGTACTTGGAATGTGGGAGGAAAGACTCTGTCTCCCCACAGCAAGAAGGACATGGGTTTGATCCCTGGCAAATAATAAAATAAAACAAAATGTAAATTGAGGATGGGGGGGTGGGGGACGGTGGCTGGTTGTCTTACCATAGTTGGGGCAGCAGACCTTTAGCCAGCAGACGGAGGAGAGCACCGTGAGGTTGGTCAAACTGCATAGGCCAAACAGAACGCCACAGAACGCATAGACAGTACAGGTCGTCTGATTAAACAGCCACCTGGAGGGAGAGAGAGAGGGAGAGAGAGGGGGAGAGAGAGAGAGAGAGAGAGAGATATTTCATTCATTATCGATTAACATCCAGATATCAGGTAGCAGCAAAATCTGACTGAATCCAATGATTAGCACCCAGCAGAAGAAACAAGACAGAAATTATCCATCCTCTCCATCAGCGTCTGCTTAAGACACATTCTCTCTCTAATGATGCACCATGACACCATCACAGCGACTCTGACAGCAACTGATTGATCACATATGCTCAGAGGATCAGAGGATGGAAGAGACAAGGGATGAGGCAGGAAAGAAGAGAGAGAGCGATTACCATGTGTCACCATACATTTATTCCCACATTGATCATTTTTAGTGTACTTCCTGTTTTTATGGGTTCTTTTATGCAGAGATTGCACTTCCCTATTGAGCAGCAGACATGATTTCCTCCCTCGAAGGCTTGTTTTTCCCCTCTTCCCCCATGAATATACTGAATGTGAAGATGGCATCAGCTATCACCATAATAAAAGATATAATTCAAAGCATCTCCACTGAACACAAACAAATGTGGAGAATGTGGAAGGGAGAAGAGGGAAGAGGAAACACTCACCTGTGAGTAAAGGTCGAAGGGATGGCCAGCGGGAAGAGGGTGATGGTCATGCTCAGGTCACTGATGGCCAGGTTAACCACAAACAACTCTGCTGGCTTCAGGGAGGACTTCTTTCTATAGGCCACAAACAGCAGGATCCCGTTCCCCAGCAGAGACAGCACACCTGGCAGAGACGGCAAGCATTTAACAGTAACAGAGGAAGAAGCGTGGAGAAATGCAGAGACAAATAAGTGTTGTTGCATTTGAATACATATACATACAGTTGAATCTTTCTAGTTAAAACTTTCAGCAAATAAAAAAAAGAAACACTCACCAAAAATGGTATAGAGAGTCCCCATGAGAAAGTCATTGTTTTTGGATATTCTGGACACGAGCAAAAATGTTTCGGAGGCATTTCCCATCTAGAAGAAGAATGGAGGGAGAATAGACACAGACAAGGAAATGAGAGGGGAGGGGGGTGAGCGAGAGAAAGAAAAGAGAGAGAGAGATACTTGTTAACTTGTGTTTTGGCGCTCTAGGGATTAAATTAAATACTTCCTTACAGATTTACATCTGTGGATGCCTGGGATAAGACAAGACACAGTGATTCATGGATCAGACCCCAGCTACTGTTGCACCATTTAGATGAGAACCAACAGCATCCTCATCCAGCTTTCTGTGCTTCAGTTATGTGTTAAACTACTATGTATGCTATAACACCTCTGCCTTTATGCCTGTATCTTTCATTACTGCTTCTGGGTTTGAAGGGCTGTTTAAAACCCTCTCTCTGTCTCTGGTTAGTTTCCCCCCCCTCTTCCCTATAAGCAATAACAAAGGCAGGGAGTTCATTGATGTCTGCACCTGTTTCTCTTTTTCAATTCGTTATCAATGAGTGGAGAAGAAGACTGTGAAATTGACCGTCTTCCTTACAATTTGGAAAATTGGACATGGAATCAAGAGCGTCTCTATTTGGACCGACTTGGATTGATTTTTCCTCCTCGAGGTCAGGTTAGAGGAAAACGGGCTTATCTGCATATAAATGACATGCCAACATTCATTATCATAATCCCGGCAGGTTATTCAAGCAATGTTTTCAGATTCATTTATGGAGATAATTCAAAATAAAATACTCATAGGCTCTCTATTTACTCAATGATGTATTAACGAAAGCCAACAAAGGGGAAGTAAGAAACACGTCAAATCACCTGGGGTGTGAGTGAAGCTTCTTTTGGAAAAATGCCTCTTACCATAAACTCAAGGGGTTATCTTCAGAAACAACCAGGGCAAAGAAACCCTTGTAATTCTCTGTGGTTTGCCCTATTAATTCATGAGGTCTTTATAAATGCAGCACACTTGTGCATGTGCAAGCAGGACATGCCCGTGCGTGTGTGCGTGTATGCATGTAAGCACTCATATGCATGTGTGAGATTCAGATGTGCCAAGTGCATCTGTTACATGCAGTCACTTGTGAGCGTCTGTTGTGAGAAGGGTGTTGAGAGCGGATCGTTGAGAGCTGAGCTGATGTTGCTGCAAGGTTTCATTTTCATCACAGTGAGTATTGGCAAGCTTTCCCTAACCTACAATGCTATTACTGTTGGCCTTCACCATCCCTGCTGTTTCAGGGTTTGGTGAGGAGGGTTTAATAAATAAGGTCAATTTAGTGACCTGTCTCCTCATCCCCCCAGGGAATCTCCCCGACCTCTCGCTCCGCATGGTGAATTGCCTGCAATAGTTTAAAATATCTTTTTTCCAACCTATTTTCCTCACAGTTCTTGGATTGCAACAAGAAGTTAGTCAAGTCTTTATTTGATTCTACAAATCGTGTTTATAATCGTGATGATGTAATCGTGGCAAATTTTCAAAATCGTTCATTTCGATTGTTATTTAGGCTACAAGAACGAGGAACGTCTAGAAGCACCAGTTAGCAAAGCAACCAGTGTGAGTGTGTGTGTGTGTGTGTGTGTGTGTGTGTGTGTGTGTGCGCGCGCATCAGACGTAACATCACTTTCCCGTGAATGAATGGGTCAAATACTTTCCCCAATACTGCGTTCATGAACTGTCCCCTTAAAAAATACTACGTGGTATTCAGTCACGTCCCTCCGCCCCGTCCAGTAACGCCGTGTTCAGACAGGTTTGGACCGGTCGTTTTTGGCGAGCCGCGAGCGAATGTGTCAAGCCGGGCAGGAAGTCAGACACAGGAACGGCATAGAGCATCTGGTCAATTTCAAAATAAAACAAATTTCAAAATAAAACAAAACAAATAAAATAATCGTTCATCGTAATCGAAGTAAAAGTCTGAAATGATCACGATATTGATTTTTAGTCATATCGCCCACCCCTAGTAGAGTGGATCTGGAGAGGAGAGAAGGGAAGAGAATATGTCGGTGGGCAGTCTACAGCAGTGCTCTTGCAGAATCTTAGAAAGGTCTCTAGCACAGACAGAAGGATTTAGACCGCACACTGAGATGATAGTGCTCGTCTGTCTGTCGGCCTACCTGTCTAACTCTTTACATTGCTACCCACTTCCTAGTCTCCTCTCTGCCACCCTCGCAGCAATGTCAGGCACAAAGGGCGAGGTGGATTAACTGTCTGTCTGAGAGGATGAAGGCGACAGGGAGACACTGAAAATGAGAGAGAGAGATGGAAGAGGAGAGGGAGACAAGGTGGCTGGGTAAGAGGAGAGGAGCCTTCGCCCACTCCATCACCCTGAGAAAGCAAAAAGTGTAATAAGGAGTGAGAGAAAGTTATAAAGTGGCTGTCAGCCTATAGATGAATGGGAATCATTACACATGATACCTGAGACAAATTATATCTGAGAGAAAGAGAGAGGGAGGAGGACACTTTTGTAAAAGGATGGGAAGTAGGGAAGATGGAGAGAAATCCTGGGACATGGGAAGATTTGATTGGGTGTCAGCTTATATGTCAGAATCAATGAGGCTCCTCACATGAGAACTGAACAATGAAAGAGATTACCAGTTAGAAGAAAGGGACAAAGTGGGCAATTCAATGATACTGTCACGCCCCCTCACACACACACACACACACACACACACACACACACACACACACACAAACGACTTTGCAATAGCCTTGCTAAGTGGTATAGAGAGTGGGATAGAGCAGAGGGAATGGTTTGGGAAACACATTACTCTAGTTCTGTTTACACAGTCACTGGTTTCTCAAGCTTCCATCCTGCAGTACCCGCCTCTCCCTCAGAGACTCAAACAGCTCCACCCCCCCCCCATCTTCATCCTTTTTCCTCCTCTACCATGCCTTTTCTCCCATCCTCCTCTCCCATCAGGAGGACAGAATATTTTGGCTGCATGGTGGCAGTCAAAATTACAGGGACACACACCAGCAGTGAAACAGCCCTGGCAAACACCCTCTCACTTCACTGACTGATCAGTTCAAGTTCAAGTTCAAGATTCAAGAGTTTTATTTGTCACGTACATATACATGCAGTGAAATGCAAAGTGGCAATGCTCACGGAATGTGCAAAAGGGCATATTACAAAATATTTAACATTAAAAAACCAGCACAATATTTACAGTGCAATATTGTGCTGGTTTTTTAATGTTAAATATTTTGTAATATGCCCTTTTGCACATTATGTATGCCAGTCTTCCCTTTCCACAGCCAACATAAGAGCTGACAGTTCAGGAAACAGGCTGGGTAACTTTGTTCACCCACCCTGTGGCATATGGTCCTGACTGACCTATGATCTGACCTTCATCTTTTAGAGCGTAATGAGCAGAGATGATGAGCTTCATTATACTGAAATGAGTTTCAATTTTGTTCATTATACTAAAATGGTTTTAAAGGAGAATATCAATTGAGTTTTACTGAGTTTTTCTCTCATTAATATAGTTTCTCCACTACATCAGATCCAACCTGACAGTTCAGTATGCAGTATGACATGACATATGTAATTCAGTATTATAATGCTATTCATCCTATTTATTAAAAACAAAAACAAAACGTGCTTTTCTGAAAGTATAATTGACTTTTGTTCACATTGTTGGTGATTTGTTTTTATGATGATAACTGACTGCAGTTCAGAGTTTTATTTACCACCATATCAGTTATTATCACTGAGCTGCTACTAGATTGTGTAAACACCCCTGACAACATCTGTGCATGACTTTTAGGGACCTAGAGGTGTATGGTTGGAAACAGCAGAAAGTAGGAGAAAGACGTATGCTGTAGGAATTGTGTTGAGTGTGGCGTGAGAGTGATCTATGTCATTAACTCACTGCAGGGAACTTAGTGAGCCGTACCATTACTTGATAGATTCATGAATAATGGGTCAAAATCTAAATCCCTCCACAGAGACGTAAACTGGGCATGAGATGTTATCCAGTCCCATTGAGGAGAGAACAAACATTATCCTCCCAACCATCCAGACCACAACTTAGAGGTGGAACTGGAAATTATGATTGATTTAGATTTTTTCAATATGTGGAATGTGCAATATGTGGAATATGTGTTGCTTTATTACAATATGTGCTGCTTTGTTATATGTTGTTATATATTTGTTATATGTTTTTTTTTTAATTTTTTTTAATTGTAAATAGTGTGAACTTGTTGCCCTTTGCACATTTCTGTTGAGCCCTGCCACTTTTTCATTTCACTGCACACCCCGTGTATGTATGTGACGAATAAACTTAAACTTGAATCTTGAATCTTGAATCTTGTTTGTTTTTATTATGGAGGCAGTTATATGTGTGCAAACATTTGAGTCCAACACAAATTTCCCTAAGGGGACAATAAAGTACATTGTATTGTATTGTATTCTTTTTTTAAAGTCTCTCTCTCTCTCTCTCTCTCTGTGAAACGGGGAAGTAGAAATTAGTCACAGTAAATATTTAAACGGTGCCAATAAGACAAAGGAGCAAAAAAGAGGACAGTGAGAGCTGCACTGTCCAGAGGGGAGCTGAGAACGTTTCCATTCAAAGAAATGATATACCTCGAGCAAATTATAACCGATGAGTTCTATTAATTAAACAGGATATGAGCGTTTCCCCCAGAGATCACTGATGAGTAAGATGTGAGGAACACTGAGAAACAATTTTTTTCCTCTCCACCCCCATCGCTCTCTCTCACCCAGTTCTATTCGTTCTTCCGTCTAATCCCCCTGCTCCATCATTTTTCTCTCTCCTGCAACTTCTTCTTCTTCTCCCGAGTGCACAGTTTTTGGCTCTAGATGAGGCCAGTTATCAAGATTCACACACACAGATGGTAAAACCAAACAAACTCTGCGTAGGCGCTGCTTTGAGCTAGGATAACGTTTTGTGAGTGAGTGTGAGTGTGTTCAAAGGTAACTCAGAGGTTATCAGAGACTTGGAGGCATGAGTGACAGTCGTAACACCACATAATACCACATAACACCTCATAACACCTCATAACACCACACTCACGCACACTTCCAAGTTGAATAAACATTTTTGATTCATACATACTTGACTTTCAAAGTCAAGTAACGGAAAACGGAATACATTTTAGGTTTTTTGCTTATTAAATTACACTAAACAAGATGTGGATACATGCCTCAGGACATCTTTCCAGTGGACCTAGTAATTTTTTTTAAACTTTTTAATTGGCCTTCCCCGTGGGTGCTCAACCTTTTCGGTTCGGAGCACCCACGTGATCGGCGCGTATATTTCAGACATGGTGTAAATAGGATGCCACTGATTCTGAACCCTTTCACCCGTCTTGTCTGGGACTTTGGGGACTTTGTTAACTTTCTTCCAGCCAGATGGAGGAGGTTGTTCCACTTCCCCTCTATCTCTCCCTCACTTACCCCCCCCCCCCTCCCAGTACTCCTTTTAATCTTCTAGTCTAGTGATGGGAATTCCGGCTCTTTTTAGAGAGCCGGTTCTTTTGGCTCGGCTCACTAAAAAGAGCCGGCTCTTTTGGCTCCCAAGTGGCTCCTCAGATTTTTTGTTGCTTAAATTAATTTATTACCAAAAATAATTTAAAATTATGTGTAAATGAATTACTAATGTAAAAAACATACATTATATCAAATGTTTATTATTTATACGGCTTTATTTATATACTCAACATACTCAACAGAGTGCTACAAAAAATAAATTATAAAGTACAAAAACAAAGACCCATCTCAATTAGACAAAAAGGTCCAATCTCTGATTATATGTATATTATTTATAAACTTTTAACTATTTACAGTGAAACAACATAGACAAGCTTAGCGAATCACACAACAAAATATAAATTAAAACGTGTAAAACAAAAAGGAAAAAAGCAGCATCCTCATAGAGCTCTGGGTTGTATGGATTGTAGGTCTAGGTGGTTGTGGTGGTGTACTGGATGATGCTGTAGACATTGCAGCAGCAGCAACAGTTGCAGTAGACACACTGGCACCTTCATTAATAGCAGGTTCCCTTGCTTGTCTTTTTTCTTCCAGTTGCACTGATGGATGAACAGTTCTAATGTGCCTGTGCAGGTTGTTTGTGCGTTCCAGCGTGTTGTCTCTGTCTGTAGCGCAAGTTCTCTCCCGTCTCCCTCCCTCCTGTTCGTGTGCTCACTGTGTGTGTGTGTGTGTGTGTGTCTGTAACCCCTCCCCTCCCCCTTCTGCTCAGTGTGGACGCACAGACGCCACCACACATCTTGACCAATCACGTGCGGCTTTAACAGAAAAAAGAGGAGAAAAAAAACAAATCAGGCTCCCAATCAGGAGCCGGCTCCCGTCGTTCACTTCAAAGAGCCGGCTCTAAGAGCCGGATCGTTCGCGACCGACACATCACTAGTCATCCAGCCCTCTGGTCAGCTACTCTCCCTTGACATAACCTAATGCACAAACGCAATCCAAACATTTGCGCACGTTAGTACAAATTGAATTCCCTCTTCCTCCCATCGTTTATCCATCCATCTGTTCACCTCTTTACCTCTGACAGGCATGCTGCTCAAACATTTGCATCCTCTGTTCATGCTCCTTTGATATTGCTAGATAGATCAATCCCCTTCATCCCCTCTTCCCTCCGTCTTACTCCCCCATCTGTTCCCCTAACCCTCAAGTCAAGCTGCTGCAAAACAGCAAGGCTTAGACATTTCCATATCTCAGCAGGTTGTCTTTTGTCAATTTGTCTTTGTGATGACCAGTCTGATATAGATAAATGTGCTTCAAAACAAAGTGTGCTTGTGCAAAGTGCATGCGCCGCACCCCCAAAAGCAACCAGGTTTATTAAAGTATTGTTTATCTGTCGAGCGTCCCAAAGCGTTTGGCGCTAAAGGACTGTACAATAGCTGATCTCTTCTATTCAATCGTCTTCTTCATCCCAACTGTCTCTGCTTTTTCTTTCCCATTCTATTTGTGTCTTTTCCAATTGCTTTGCTTCACTCTTTTCCTCTTCTGTTTCTCATTCTCCATTACCCAGTTTAAACAACTTCCTTGCTTAAGGCCACACGGATTCAGTCATGGCACGGGGGAGAGGCATATGAATGCATTTGAATCATTCTGTCTCTATATTTAATTCATGAATGCTAATGTTATGGCATAGGAAGAACGGATAATTTTGATTGGCAATATCTCAACCAGGCACAACAGCTTGTGTTATTGATATTTTCCTCTCATTTTATATGCCTGTATACACACATTCCTGCAGCAAACATGTTCAAATCTACACAAAAGTGAACACACTTCTCTACTAGCATCCATTTTCACAAGGACACACCACACACACACACATGTATTTGTGTGTGTGCGTCCTTGTGAAAATGGATGCTAGTAGAGAAGAGAATAACAAACATGTTGACAGCAATCCACAAATCAGTTAGTTGAGCAGCAACTTTTGAAAACTGCAGTATAAAGTAGCCTACATATCAAGCCATGGATTTTATTCTATCTTCATATGGATCTGTGTGTATGTGTGCACTTGTATGCGCATTTATACATTCATAGGCACAAATAGAGAACCCGTACATGCAATGCCTATCTAGAGCATTTGCACTACACTTGACATACATTCAGGCGTTAAGGCGTTGTTGGAGGATATCGTCCTCTGATGGTTATCTCCTAAGAGCCTAGAGAAAGTTCCCAGTGTCCTAATTTGATCACAATATTACATAGACAAGTGCAAACCCATGATAATTATGAAAACAGGCCTAAAATAGGTTATCTTATTAGAAATATTGCACGCCCAACCGTCCTGGTAGGGGGATGCCTCTCTGAGTAGCCCCTCCCTCTCTGAGTAGCCCCTCCCAAGGTTTCTCCCAATTTTCCCAATACGGTTTTGTGGGAGTTTTTCCTTGTCCTCTGTGAGGGTCTGAGGCTGGGGAATGTCGTGTACTAATCATTTATTATTTTCACATGTTGGGCACTGTGAAGCCCTTAGAGACTGGAACGGTGATTAAGGGCTGTACAAATAAATGTGATTTGATTTGATTTGATTTGAAATTGGAAGCCAATAGGTTAGGTCTGTTTTCATTCTGTAGGCCTAGGCAGCTTGAATCATTTAATCACTGTTTGGCATAAAGTTGCTGAGGCCAATGGGTGGACAAAGTAGCACGGAGGATACAAGTCCAACCACAGCAAACACACATATCCCATGGATCATCATTGCTCCGTCCTCCGGTGAAGCTTTTGAGGCCGAGGCTCTCACATGCCTCTTGTGCACCATGGTGTATATGAACTCTACAGGTACACCACACCTAAATTAAGGACATGATGCCAACATGACATGTATCTAACACCTGTGTCTCCACTGTAAATTAATGTCCTTTTAGAGGTTTGGTCAAATGTAAAGAAGAGCAAATGGACAGAATGGGAACAAAAGCTCCTGGCTTGTCTCTTTCGCCTCTATCTCTTCAGCTGGATAACGGTGAGTGCTCAGCTCCATGCGGGTCCATCTGGCTAACCCTAACCCTAACCCTGCCCTGCCAGTGCCCGGTCTGAGAGCCAGGCAAGTGTGCTCCCACCTGGCCGACATGTGGGAGAGAAACAGGTCAATTATGCAACCCAGTTCTTGGTAGTTCTGCCACATCTCCACAGGACCAGCCTGCTGCAGACCGCTGGAGACCTGGCATCGACGGCTGGGTGCACACACGTGCTGGCACAAAACAAATGCTCATACGTTATATGCACGTGTATATATGAACATGCTTTTACAAATCTGCTGCTGTGTTTAGGCCCTCCTCTCTCTCTGCTCCAACATCGACCCTGATTTTCCTCTTCTCTGCTCTGCCCTACTCAGTCCAGCTTCCCCCTCTGCTCCTTTCGCCAATTGTCCTCCAAATACTCACATCCCCTCCTCATCTCGTGGCCACCTCCACTCCACTCAGTTAGAAGAATGTACTTGGATTGCATCTTCAGCTTGTTCTTTAAGATATTAAGTTGTTTCTCCCGCTCCTCATCCTGTTTTCAAGTATCAGGTTTTGACACTTGAATAGTGACTTGCTCTTTATTTCTGCCATGTAAATATCGCCCCAGCAACAGGGGGAGACTGTAGGTGAGCTGAGGTGTTTACTGGTTCTGAAGTAGAGGGACCTCTCAACTGCCCCATCTCAATTGGCCATTAGCCCCTGTATCCCACCCCTAACTCTGTTTCTAGCAAGAGACCCATTCTCACATTCCTACAGAAGAGGCCTGGACACACACTCTCTACTCTGCTTTTCTTTCGGTTGTATAGGTTTTCACTTTGGTTTTTTTCTTTACTTCTTTTCTTTTCGCGATAGGGTGACTTTGAGACTAGCACGGTGAAATGGCCACAACACACAAACACTTGTACATGCATCCAGACAAACACTAACACACACTGATACTAAACTCTGTCAGACAGGAGAAATGTCTGTTACATAAAAATAAAGGTAGACTAAGTGACCAGTGATCTGCTGCTAATTCAGCAGAAAACCACCTTGTTGATACAAATGGCCTTTTAAACCCTCTGATACATTTATACATTTAATATGTTCTTTCTTACTTTATGTCTTTCTCTCTTTCGTACATTAGTACAGATACTTTAAAACCTTTTACTTTCCAGCCTTCTGTATGCTGCGTTAATTAAGTCAAGCACATTGACATGATGAGATGTAATGAAATGCACAGTAACATGCATGGAAGACGTATCTAATAGATACGAGAAGCAGAAACCTCAAACATAACTCATTAATCTTTCAAAAATCATTACGTAGATGAATCATGGGAGTGCGAGGGATTGACATCCTCTTTGGGGTAGAATTAATAACACGTTCCAAATAATGTAGCCCCATCACTCACATGAGAGAAAGAGAATACATCTACTCAGTGGGCGATATGACTAAAAATCAATATCCTGATTATTTCAAACTTTTACCTCGATTACGATTAATGAACAATTATTTTATTTGTTTTGTTTTATTTTGAAATGTGTTTTATTTTGAAATTGACCGGATGCTCTATGCCGTTCCTGTGTCTGACTTCCTGCCCGGCTTGACACATTCGCTCGCGGCTCGCAAAACAACGACCGGTCCAAACCTGTCTGAACACGGCGTTACTGGACGGGGCGGAGGGACGTGACTGAATACCACGTAGTATTTTTTAAGGGGACAGTGATGTTACGTCTGATGCGCGCGCACACACACACACACACACTCACACTGGTTGCTTTGCTGGTGCTTCTAGACGTTATTCGTTATTGTAGCCTAAATAACAATCAACATTTTTGTTTTGAAAATTTGAATATTTTCCACGATTACATCATTACATCGTGATTACGATTATAAACACGATAATCGCTCACCCCTACAACCTACCTATATTTTGCACAAATTGGTGAAGAATGTGTGCGCTTCCAGAGATGTGTTGTTTTTCATTTTGCTTGCTGTGTAAACTCTTGATGAACTCTTAATGAAAATGAACTAGCCTGAGGGTGAATGACAGTGGGGTCTTGAGGCCGTTTAGGCTACAGATCAACATACTGATTGTATCGATACCCATTTGGGTAACAATGCTCTGAAGAGTGACAAGCGATAGGCTCAAACCGCTGTAACAACAGCAACACTAGCTAGCCTCGCTAACAGCGCTAACACACACACACACACACACACACACACACACACTCACTGGGATTGGCACAAACACAATGCAAACCCATTGATGAACCGTTCACAAAAACTGCACTTGAATAGGCGAGGAAGCAGATGACACTGAGGTGATATTTTGAGGGGGCCCAAGAGGATTAAATGTCATGTCACTCAAAACAAGTGTCTCCCATGTGGGATAATTGTTCGTCTTAGCAGAATCTCTCTACAGAGCTGGCTGACCTTCACTGCCCTTCATGATCAGAATCAAACAAAGATCATTTTGCTGTTACAGGAACGTCTCTCTCTCTCTCTCTCTCTCTCTCTCTCTCTCTCTCTCTCTCTCTCTCTCTCATATACAGTATATCTAGATATATCAGACAGACCCACACACACACAGCATCAGCAAAGATGCAAAAAATGATCTCAATGATGTTTAGCTCCAGCTTTGATCTCATTAATTGTTTGGATGTTTCTCAAATTCTCATGTGTTTAATTATTTATCAACTTCTTTCAAATCAGATACTCCATTTGTAAAATCTATAGACGTCTGTGGTGCTGAGAGTTGGAAATCAATTGTTTTTAAAGTGCTATAATAAGGGCTATTCATTACACCCTCTCTAAACATTGCATTTAATTTCCATTTGCATTGTTTTCCTAATGTATGCATTTATTTACAGCCTATTAAAAGAAGAAACCCTCTGTAAACAACAGCTTGTTAACACCGAGCCACCCTCAAGTGACTCCCACTCCAACAGGGAAGCTCCCCAAGGCAGATGCATCTACTGTAGCATGGGTCCCTGTCTGCTGGGTCACTGAGATGACGCTGTGCCACAGGGGAGCCCACAGTCAGCCTGTCAGCTTTAATTAATAGAGGTTACCAACATTATATCTGTGTCATTCTTCATTTACATCAACCCCGCCCCCACCTCTCTCCCTCTCTTATATTATTATTCCTCTCCACACTTCCTCACCATTCAGAGTCACATTTATTCTAGTCTGTATAGCCTGGAGCTGCTCCATCTAAGATGTTAAATATTGGCTTTAAGTGCTCATAAGAGACGTTTGTTTAAACTATCACACTGAAAGAAACTGAATTCCATAGTAATCGTATTAATCATGAACCACAACATTTTCTTTAATAAAAGGATCTTGAACCAAAGACTTCTTCTTCTTGGTGATTTTTCCCACTACAGTCCAAAACGTACCGCAGGAACATCAACCTTTTGGCCTTTATTTGTATCTGCAGAGCTGTGAAACATTTAACTGTAAAGTAACATGACAAGGAATCAGGTGTGGGCTGCTGATGAAAATGCATTCTCATCATCTTGCAGATGCCTCCTTGTTTTCGAAAAGGTCTGCAGTGGAAGCTTCCCTGCTTTGGTAGCCAATGGATCAGCCCCAAAACAAGACTCTACTTCTGTAGGCAATATTGAGTTTTGTTCCAAAATGACATTAAAACAAAACAAAAAATAGTAGATCCCTTGGTTTATACAAATACACTTGGACCGATAGAATCCACAAAGTATTTAGTTGAAATACATTTATTTGAACATGACAATAAGCATAATGATTCAAGTATGATTTGCATCAGAGGATTTGCTGTTCTTCTTTCGCCTGAAGAGATGGAAGAGCCAAGAGAAGCAGCCAGAATTCTTCCTCTCTTTCTTTGGTTTTGAAGCGGTGATCTCAACGTTGGAGCAGTCAAGTCCTGCAGGGTCGAGTCCTTGGACAAAGTCTCCCTCCTCCTGTGCAGTGATACTGCTGTCAGGCCTAGCACAGAGCAAAGTAGTGACGTTGTTTTTCTCATCACACTCAGGATTTGCATCTTCATGGACACATGGCACTTTCATCAATTGGATCACTGGCAGAAAACATGACTTGGTCTTCCTTGAGGACCACATGGTCTTGGCCCTCTTCCTCTTTTTCCAAGTCTGAGAGGAACTGCATTGAGTCAGAATCTGCTGTGACGACTGGCTCCCATGTATCAAGCTGGTTTATATACGGCCCACAGGGTGAAGAGCAGTCAACCACAAATCCAGATACATCAGATGAAGGAGCATAGAAGTACTTTTCACCAAGTATATTCTTGCAGTATTCATATATGTGGTCTTCTAGGTCACCAATGCAGGATTGCTGCAGCAGCCTCCCAATGAGCTCTATGGTCTCACTGGTTTGCGCCATGCTGAATGAAGCCTCAGCATCTCTGAGCAGGTTGGATGGACTCTTGGCGTCCTGGGATGGATGGCTGAATGGTTCAGCATTTCCTGAAGTCTCGTCCTTGGCTACGAGAGGCACTTCTTACTACTGATTCCCGGAAGTGGAGACTCTCAAGTCCACAGGTAGATCTGGAGCCTACGGTCAGCTGAGAAAATGAGGACAGGGCACAGTTGAGCTCAACAGCATATCCAGAGATAAAGGCTGGAGCGTAAGCATAGCGTCTCTCTCCATGGTCGTTGGCTGGGATGTAAGCCATGAATTCGTCATCATCACCTTTGAGGGCGTTGAGGCGAATGACTTGATCCATCCACGCTGAAAGAAGTTATGTCAGCATAACAGTTAGCTATTTAGCTTCATCTTTTATCACACAGAGACAATTAACCAGACAGTAAAGGAACTGGCTGGCAAAAATGTTTTAGGATAGTAGATCTGTTTAAAAAAGAAAAATATAAGTAGATTTGTCTTACCTGGACAGAAATTCTCCTCCATAATTGCTTTTGTTAAATTAATGAAATTATAACGGTTTGCTAACTAACTAACTAACTAACTAACTAACTAACTAACTAACTAACGGTCTGCTCATCCAAGATTCACAGGGTTCTCCTTTAACCCATGAACATTTCAACTGGAGCCACCGCCAATGTTCATTTGATTCATTATCCATTAAATCTTGTATTCAAATGTACAACTCTAGTCTCTCCTGGCTTCAACTGTTTCTATGCATGGTAAACAAGTATTCAGTGTCAATATTTCTGGATTATGTCATTTGGTTTATATAAAAGATCTTGAGTTGGCACATTAAGTAATCAACATTTATTTGAAATTAATTTTATCAGACTGTGAAAGTGGGAAGCATGGGGAAAAAATGGGTTACCAACATTTATGTTCTTCTCTTAACAAGAACAAACTCATAATGAATGCAAACATAACAACCAAAGTAACACTGTTGCTGCTGCCGAGCCTGGAGAAAAATGTAAATGTGCGGATGTAAATGTGTATTTCTGCCTCGGCATACTTATTCTGTGTTTATATTAACACTGTGAAAGGATTTCTATTCATAAAGTCGGCCTCATCTCCCCCCCAGGGCTGCAGCGGTGGGAATATGGGTGTAGTATGTTGCATTAGTCACTCCCAGGAGTCCTATGAAAGAATTTCACTGCTCTTAATACGCAATAGTACCATTCATTTATTATTAATAACAATAGTCAACTAAAGTAAGCCACCTGGTATTTGACAGACGTCCTCTTTTATAGCCAGAGGGAGCAAATGGCCTGGAAACGCTACAAATATTATTATATCACCGATCTCATAAATCATCATGGAAATCAAAAGGGTTCTGACAGTCTCATTGCGCTGCGAGTTCTTCTTACTATCTATCAATTCAATATAGTTTCCCCTGTGCAGTTATTTATTTATTTTCAAATAAATTATTTCTGCTCAGATTGTTTGGTTCATTGATTGTAAACTTTCTCTAATACTTTATACAGGAATGGAGAAAGAACGTTTAGAAATAGGCCTATAATAATTTAGAATGGAATTGAATCGTTATTTCGGATAAGTGCATGTTTGAAATATGATGGTACACACCCAGTGGCCAATGGGCTGCTTATCATTGAAATAATGTTAGGACACATGGCAACACTGACCTCTTTTAAGAAGAGTTGATACCTTAGCAAATTTGTCACCCAATATGACATTTGATCCAGATCACATGCTTTCATAAAGTCAGGTATTTGGCCCGCCAAATGTAGAATGACCAACAACAAGTAATACAGTGGATCCCTTGTCCCCATGTTAACTGTACTGTAATTGTTAAATTGACTGCTGCTCAACTCGACTGTTACGTTAAGGGAAAAACAACTAATGACATACTGATCACATAAATGGACAAATAGGGGAAGGACGCAGTGCAGTTCAAGCCTCTACGGTGTGTTTGTCATGTGTTTTCCTCAGCCATCTGTATAACCACGCCATGCAACTACTTTAAAATAAGCATTAATAAAATCTTACAATAATGTAAAACAAAATGCAACAGCTTTAATAATGTGTTCAGAAACTGTAGTATTTCACTGCATAGGATGTTTTCATCTCTTCACCCTGTGTTGCCCCTCATGTTTAACACAGAGCCACTAAAGCAAAGCCTTACGATGATATATGTCTAGATAGTAACTCAGACAGGCTCCATTGCCACTGAGCACTTGATTCACCTCCAAAGTCAATTGGTCACTGTATAGCATTGGATAAATATGTGCATGGTCAAATGTGTAATATATATTCTTAACACATTTAGATTGACAAAGGGTATAAACATCATGAGAGAGAAGCATAGGTGAATAACAGAAAGAAATATATATGATATTATATATATATATATATATATATATATGATATTAGGAGCAGCACATGGAGAATACAGGTTTGAATTAGGACCAAGCAAGCCCTGATAGATTGCATGTGGCAGGATCTAAGACATGTGAACAGGCCCAGTGTGTTAGAATCCCCTCTCTCATGTAAACTCAGTAACCACAGCTGTCTTGTGCTCGGTAACATGGACATAGCAAACCACTGTTGGTGTATGTGATCATTTGACTTGTGCCCTTGGGTGCTCCTTCTCCCTGAGGATCCCAAAGATGTAAGGCATACCTTACTTGGCAACTCGTTACCTGATGACAACAACAACAACAACAATTGATCCAAGCTATACATACAGTAAAGCTTCCAGTTCAATTCAAATAGACCCTTAATGAATATTTGGTTTGCTGATAGCTTTTACAATAAAACGCAATAAAAAGACAGTAAACATAATAAAAACATAATTGTTTTATTAGATTAGATTAGATTAGATTAGATTAGATTAGATTAAACTTTATTGTCATTGCAGAAAGTACAAGTACTGAGATAACGAAATGCAATTTGGCATCTAACCAGAAGTGCAAATAGCAGTAAAGTGCAGAGTATGTTCATATGTATAGTGTTATATAGTGTTATGTATAGTGTTATGTATAGTGTTATGTATAATGTTACCACAGTAGCAGACTGGCTGAGGCAGTGTTTCAATCTATATTTGGATCGTTTTATCCAGCATCCATATAGTTTTGGTTGATAAGACTAATTGGCCTTTCCTGTGAACATTCATAACTATTCATATTCTGGCCATGTGTCCCATGCTGTTTTATCTTCCTGTTAGAAGGAAGCCGGAAATCTTAGCATCAGCCATTATCAGGCTAGACGTAATGAGGTCCAACCAGGTTTCTTTGTACTAAACAGGAGTAGGGTTTATGAAGTTAATTACAAGCTATGGAAACTGACATCAAACAGTCCCAATTTCTTTTGGTATCAAAGTGTCACTTTTATACATCCAGTAGTGTTTTCATTTCAGACACCCAATGGTGTTTAATTGACAGGCATTGCAACAGGCAATTATAGGTTCACTCTTATGTGATGTATGCTTGAAGTGGAAAATGTGACATAAAAAACATGTTCATTGATGATAGCTCAGCTTTCAACACCATAGTCCCCACCAGACTGGCTGGCAAGCTGATTGAGCTGCGACTGAACACCCGCCTGTGTGCCTGGATCCTGGACTTCTTGACCGCCAGGCCCCAGGTGGTCAGGGTGGGCAGACACACCTCCAACCCCCTCACCCTGAACACAGGATCCCCCCAGGGTTGCGTCCTCAGCCCCCTACTGTACTCCCTGTACACACATGACTGTGTGGCCAGGTTCAGCTCCAACTCCATCATCAAGTTTGCGGATGACACAGTGGTGGTGGGCCTGATCTCCGACAACGACGAGAAGGCCTACCTGGAGGAAGTCGCTGATCTGTCACTCTGCTGCCAGAACAACAGCCTCCTCTTGAATGTCACCAAAACTAAGGAGCTGATTGTGGACTTTAGGAGGACACAACAACAGAGGACGTATTCACCACTTTGGATTAATGGGACGACTGTGGAGAGGGTGAGCAGGTATAAATACCTGGGAGTCCACATCACCAAAGATCTCACATGGTCCACACACACTGACACTCTGGTGAGAAAGGCAAGGCAGCGCCTTTACCACCTCAGGCAACTGAGGAAATTTAAGGTCTCCCGGAGGATCCTTCAGTCCTTCTACTCTGGAGCTGTAGAGAGCATCCTGACAGGAAGCATCACTGCCTGGTTTGGCAACAGCTCCGCTCAGGACAGGAAGGCTCTGCAGAGAGTAGTGCGTTCGGCTGACATCTAATCGGGTCTCAAAATCCTCTCCCGACGTAAGGGTATGCGAATTACTTCCGCTTGAATATCGATCGGGTTACCGAGGAAAGGACACGCCATGTCCGACAGCTGCTTCAGGTTCAGCAGAGGGAGGAGACAGGGAGAAAGTCAGGGTTTGTTCAAGAAAACCTGCCAGCGAGCAGGTTAGGTTCACAGAGTCAGTTACCATGGTAACTGAATCAGAGTTTGAGTTACCTCTCTTTCTGGAACAGAAAACCCAGAGTTTCCCTCATCTCAGTGTTAACAAACTCAGAGTTTTCACTAAACCCACTTTCTGGAACGGACCCCAGGACTGTGAACTCTGACCTCACCAGGGCCCCACCAAGACCCACACACTGCCCTTCTTATGCACACACACACACACACACACACACACACTAAGGTAACGACTACACATAATTTATATTATATTACATACATACAATTTCTCATATTACTATATTTTTATAGTGTGCTTACTGTAAATATTGTGTTGTTTTTTATATAAGAGCTCTTACTGTAATACTGTAAATATTGTGTTGGTTTTTTATTGTAAATACTGTGTACTGTTGCCCTTTTGCACATTCCTGTTGAGCATTGCCACTTTTTCATCTCACTGCACACCCCGTGTGTGTATGTGACAAAATAGTTAGACTGCATTGAATCTTGATGCAGTCTAACTATGTTTATAAAGGAACCAAGCTATAGTAGAGAGAAAGAGATGGCTAATTGAACTGCATGAGCATGCCTTTTTTCCATCCATATCAGATCAGATTTAAGTGAGCTAATGAGTACCACTGCTCAGCCTTCTGCATCAAATGACTTATTCTTTTCAAATGGAAACAAGCAGATTGTGTTGCAGCTTGTTGTTGGCTGGGTGTTTTAATGAGCATCAGAGCTGTTGATGAAGGACTATGTTGGCATCATATTGTGAATTACTACATGCTGACCCCTGCGACCTCTCATTACACAACTCATTAGAGGACTGTAGTAATTCATCTGTCCAAATGTATCGTGTCACATTGTGAACATTGAACCTTTCACAACAAGGCTCAGCTCTTCCAATCAACATTGTTTCATATATTTCTCTATTAGAAGCAGACATGGCAAACAGTGTTACTCACAGTTTGCACTCTGTGTAACCTTTTCAACAGTAATCTGAGCAAGGCAGCAAACACATCGTCCCCCATGCATGATGGAGTCATTAAATATGTTTACACGCACACAAATACACTGATTACTGGGAGTGATCAGCTTAAGGCAATATTTTGATGATAACATTTACATGGTTCAAGTAATGTGCACAGCAAAATCCAGCCAGTCCAGTCAGCACATATTAACACTTGGTTTATATGGATTCATTTAATAATTAAATAATTAATTATAATAATTAAAAATGTCATAGCAGATGTGATTGGTCCAAGAGGAAACAGTAAGAATAGCTGGATGTGCGTAGCAAGCTTTAAGGTTTTTAAAAATAATGTTTTTAAACACCAAAACACAGTGCCAAAATGTGTCAGTCCTCCAACGTTTGTCAAAATCGGACCACTGGTGTCTGACATATGTTTGATTTCAAAATCATGACCTTTAATCATAGCGCCCCCATTAGGCCAATCAGTTTCAGTTCCAAGCAAATCATTTTTTAAATGCCAGAACATGGTGACAAGATGCATCATCCCTCCAGTTTCATTTAAATCAGATCAGTTTTGTAGCAGTTGTGGTCTCTCAAAGTTTGAAAATTTGAACTTTCATTATTGAATCCCCATCACTCCTCCAATTTTTAAATGCTTGAACAAAATGCTTGCTGAAAATGCATCCTGAGCCATAGTGGAAGCTGCATTTACAAATGTGTGTCTAGTGCAGGTCAG
Organism: Hoplostethus mediterraneus; assembly: GCA_034670385.1. Classification (NCBI taxonomy): domain Eukaryota; kingdom Metazoa; phylum Chordata; class Actinopteri; order Trachichthyiformes; family Trachichthyidae; genus Hoplostethus; species Hoplostethus mediterraneus. Next base: position 22,349,225 of record JAXDDW010000001.1, read on the forward strand.
TGTTTTGCCAGTACTGGGATGAGTGAGTTTGGAGTGAAATGAAATGGGACAGCAGATTGCTTGTCCATGAACGCAGACTGACACATCAGTACTGTGTTGCAAAGAAAATCAGTTGTTTGTGATATTATTTCATTACCCAATGGGTGGGGTTCTCTTCATCTGAGACGTGTGGCATGAGAGATGAATGGCCAAACAGAAAGGATTTGATTGTGTTCCCCTATACAGTATTTTCTCATTAGCTTGAGGGGCTACACCTCACACATGCTATGCCTGATGGATTAGCTACAGTGATTGAGGAGGAGAGTTTCCACAAAGTGCTGTCAAGAAGCCAAGGCTCCCTCATAAAGCTTTCACTCATTCCTTTTATGTTCAATAAAACCAGACTGAATGACAAACAACTCTGCAGCTATGAGCACACTTCACCTCCAGCCATTGGTGGTCTTTTGCTTTCTATGAGACAGCTCTATACATCATGGGCTGGTCCAGATAAGGAGAAAAGGCTTTTCCTCTACTCATCATTGGGGTGCATGCAAGATATCATCTTTCCACATCAAAGGGGGTTTTGGATCAATTGTTGCATGAAAATGACAATAGGAGTGATTGTTAGAGGGAGATGAAGGAGATAGAGTATAGTGTTTTCATTTAATAATTATTAAAGTGTGTTATATGTAGGGGAGAATCAGACTAAAAATATGCAGTGGAACTATGAATGGCTCTGTTACTGTCGGGGAGGAAGAAAACTAAGAGCTGGGCTCATCATACAGATAACTGAGAGCACAGCAGGAGGGAATGAAGAGGAATGGGAAAAACAGCATTGCCATAGACATGCTGTCGGCCCCGGTTACTTCAGACCGCTACCTGACCAGGAATAGTCTCCCTTTATGGCTCCTGTGTGTCTTTCAGGTGCCTTATTTGAATAGCAGGACATGCACTGGAACAACACATGCACCCACACATATGCACACACACAAAACGTGTACACACAGTACAAATAGTGTGTAAACAGTTGAGAAAAACTGTAATACACATGCATCACACCAACTCTGGAACCTGAAACACATCAAGCTGACAGCAAACTCCTGTTTTCATGCAAAATACAAAACTACACATATCATTTTGCTCCAAACAAATATCTACGCTCCCAAAATAGTTCACACAGCTCTCTAAACTCTATTCAGTTTGGAAATGTTATAGTGCCTTTAATGGTCTAATAATCTAATACTGAAGAAAAATATTTCATCAACAAATTATGGATTGTGTAACTTTCTGATGAATGCGTTTTACCGTAGGTATTCTGTGTGGATAAAGCTGAATTTATGATCTTCTAATCAATAGATGATGGGAGTAGTTTTTATATCCATTTTGCAATGGATTTGGGCTGTTTTGCAATAGGAGTCTGGAAAAGTGAAAGTAGTTCAAATGTATCAAATCAACTGAGAAAATCTGTATTTTATGTTGTATTATATTTGTGTGTACTGTACATACGTGAGTAGAAAGTGTAACATATATTCACAGTAGAGTTTTTCATTTTGCACATCAGAGTGGAGTTGGTTCTTAGAAAGATCAATTCATCTGATGCCGTGTGTGTGTCGTTTGGATGAAAAGTTTTAACATGGTTTTCAGTGTAAAAAAAAGTTTTGAATTTTGTGTCTTTTTTGTTTTGTGTTTAGCGTTTTGGGAAAATGTGTCTAAACAATCACCCTGTGAGGTACTGAGTGTTATGAGTGTAGTAAAGCTCAGTTAGGATGTGTGCCAAGTCCCGCCAGTATCCCGCCACGCGCCATTCTAAATATATTCATGTTATCATTGCCTGCTGGCTGTGTGGTTTGGTGTTTACAACTCCCCTTGGTCTTTAAAGGGTAATTCCGGTATTTTTAAACCTGGGCTCTATTTCTACATATTAGTCATTTAGGTACAAAAAGTTTTGGAATTGCTCCGGTAGATCGCCTCAGCCGGCAGTCGTGAAACGGGTTGCAATGGCTGCAACGTAATCCTTTGGGGCCACTGCGCCTGATCAAAGTACATCCTTCAAGGAGAAAGAAGTCTCGCTCTGAAATCTGAAAGATGAGATGAGTTGTTGCAGGAAGAGGTTAAACACTATATGGACTAATATGGCAATACAAATAGGGCCCAGGTTTAAAAATACCGGAATTACCCTTTAAAGCTAGGGTTCAACCTACTGCTGCTGAGATTAACCACGTAGAGTAGCAGTGAGCACAGTGTGATTGACATGCAACATCTGTGGAGTGTAGGCATTTTGTAGGCACACGCACACACACAAGCATGTGAACAGGCAACACACGGGTTAGTAACATCACATCTTTTTTTCCTCTCTTACAAAAAGGTCACGGTAAAATACAATTGTGAATTCAAAGCACACTTTTCACATGTGACCTATGACACCTGGAGTGCTCTTAAACCTTCTGTAAAAGGATTTTGCCCCATTATGCATCCTCAGGGGAAAGGAAAAGAGTGAGAGACAGGGAAATGGAACGGGATCAAGAAATAAGCGAAAGCAGGTAGAGAAGGAGAAGGAATGACAAATGACTTCTCTTTGGTACCAACCAGCCAATAGCCTATTGACCTTGTGATTGCTGCCCAGCCACTGCAATTTAGTAGGTGGGGGTGTTTTTGTGGGGGTGGGTGTGGTCGAGTGTGCGTGTGCATGTGTATTGTGGAGACAGACAGGTAGCTCCACAGGAGTTCAGCACCAAGGACAGCACCCACTCCCACACAGAGGACAGCTCGGCAGGTTGTGGAAGGGACAATGCGGCCCAATCTCATTCCACTACCTCTCCCTATCCGCTCTGCCTCCGTTTGCACGTTCATGTGGAGGGTTCGCCACATTGAGGGTCATCCCAAAGCAATTAGCAAGGAGTGGGAGTGGGCTATAAAACCGTCTAACACCACGACACTCAAACCAACATTTTTGGCTGTGGTTGATCCAAGCAACAGATACTGGAAATCGGCTGTGACTGACCCTGGCAAACGGAGACGACGATCTGGAACAATGGACAAACAGACCTGTGTGTGTGTGTGTGTGTGTGTGTGTGTGTGTGTGCAATGTTCATTTCGCACTTATGTTTGGAAGGATGGCCTCATACTTAATGCATATTATGGTTAAGGGATGGCTGACATTTCCTTGCTCATTAGGATATACCAACCCTGGAGAAATGACTACATGTCTCCAGATAGCCTCACATGGACATGTACACACACACACACACACACACACACACACACACACACACACACACACACACACACACACACACACACATATGAAAGTCAAAGCACATTTCCCTCTATGGTGCTGTAAATGGCAGATGTCCCTGTTGCTGTCAAAGGCTCATAGCCTTGGGACAAATCACCCGATCTGTCTAACAGCGTGAAACATTTGTTCAGCTTCCCATTCTCTAACACAGAGGTCGGCAATAGGTGTGCGCGCACACACACACACACACACACACACACACACTTATCTGATGCTCTGAATCGACGCCTTTCGCTGTGCCACTCCAGCCTCCCACTTCTGTCACCTCACCACAGGGGCGGCAGGGGCAGGCATTGGTCTTTTCAGCAATGCAGGAAAAGTCACACACTGTTCTTATATCTATCTTATCTTATTATTTATTTTCTTGAGTCATTTCAGTTATTTTTTCCTCATTTCTTTTTCAAACCATTCTCAACGTCTCTTTCAGATGCGTTAAGTTGCCTTTATCCTTCACCTGAGGTCAGCCGATAGAGTTAGATCTGTGGGTCCACCTGGCTGAAAGCTGAACACTGACCAAGTGAATACTGTAAGCAAGCTCCTGCAGTCTAGATGTGGCTGTTGACCTCATGAAGGCGAAGGCATCTCTGCTCAATTACAGGACAACAGACTTTGCTGCTGCACAGAGCACTGCAAAAGATGTCAGTGAAGAGATGAATGTGGAGGCTGCACTGCAGCAGAAAGGACTCAGATCTACCCGGTACACGGTCACACCTTACACAGTCACGGCTTTTCTCTGTTCTGGCCCCACAGTGGTGGAATGAACTCCCCACTGATGTCAGGACAGCAGAGTCACTGCCCATCTTTCGCCGCAGGCTGAAAACCCACCCCTTCAGGAAACACTACCCTGACCCTTCCTCTTAGCCTCGCCTATTTGTCATCAATTATTTGTCTTAGCTCTTGTTTATTTGATTTTCTTATTTGTCTCATTTGTTTAAGATAAGTAGGTTGCCAACTTATTGCACTCTTATCTTAACACTAGTTATGCTCTTAGCTGCCTGTTTAGGAAGGAAATGCACTTACGATTTCTGGTGACTAGTAGTTTTCTTGCCTACCTATGTTGAATGCACTTATTGTAAGTCCCTTTGGTTTAAAGCGTCTGCTAAATGACTGTAATAAGATAAGATAAGATAACTTTATTAATCCCGCCGTGGGGAAATTCACATGTTATGGCAGCTCACAACAATAGAAAACAGAATAGAATAGACAATATAGTGCAAAAAACAAGTGTGCAAACAATAGAGTGCCATAAGAAAAAGAAAAAGATAAACAAGGAGTATTAACAAATTAAATATTAAATATTAAAAGACTGTATGCAGCTTAAATAACAAAAAGTGTATTATGGGAGAGACTGTAGGCCTATAATATAATGCTAATTAATACATTAATATAATGTAATGTAATGTACCCGAAGGCATTTTGCCTATGAAGCACCGGATGAGCCCATGACGCACCAAAGAGGCTGGAAACCACCTTTATCAATGTGGTTGTGGACTGTGCCATCCAATCTCTTGATGACCGGTTTCAGACACTGGGGGATTTGGTGTGCTCCTGAACTTCAGAAAAATGAACCATCCAACATTGTCAAATAAATGTGATGAGCTCTGCAAGATCCTGACATGCGAAGATGAGAGTGACATTGATGGGAAAGAACTGGCCTATGAGATCAGGAACTTACCAATCTTGCCCTCTAACAACATGACTGCCATGGAGCTCCTCTCTTTCATTCAAGAAAAACAGTTGGAGGAACTCAAATCTCTGGACTGCACTTGGGATAACTTGCACTCTTCCTGTCACTGTGGCTTCTGCAGAGAGAAGCTGTTCTAAACTCCTCAAAACATATCTGAGGTCAACAATGGGGCAGGAATGTCTGAGTGTAAATCGAGATATATAGAGATATAGGCTGTCATATGATGACATCATTGATGACTTTGCATCATTCATTTTCATTCAGGGATATTAAAATGACAGTGGTTTGGGGTTGGGGGGCCCCGCTGTACACTCAGAAAAAAGGGTTCACAATTGTACCCTTTGATAGAAAGGGTACAGCCCTTTTTTCTGAGAGTGTAAGATGTCGCTTAGGGCACCAAGATGTTCAGAAACGGCCATGGTCATCGGGGATTCCTGTTGCAGGCACCCTTGACTCCCATGAACACACACACCTAACAATAGCCTACTGATCACACGGGTAGCTTTTTAAATGTAATGTTTTAATTGAAATTACTGTGTTCTGGCCCGCCATCTAATAACTTAAAAAAAATTGTCCCAAGGCCAAATGTACTTGCCGACCCCTGCTCTAACATATTACCCAAGCATACAAACATATACAAAAGGTTCATAAGATTCAAGATTCAAGATTCAAGATTCAAGAGTTTTATTTGTCACATACATATACATGCAGTGAAATGCAAAGTGGCAATGCTCACGGGAATGTCATAATTATTATTTACTATACGACTTTACAACTGTACTAATTGCCTCAACTGGAAAGGTTGTGTCCTTGCGCAAACAAATAGAGACAATGTCCGCATCAATATAACATGCAACCCTGAGTGCTTCCTTTGCCTTACAGTATAGCAGAAATTGACCGGTGATCAATAACTTATTGTTATTCTAGATGTTTTCTGTAGTGCTCCTGTCAAAGATTGTGCCACACAAATCAATTTTAAAAATATGTTCACAGATTTGCCAATACTTAATTCATACAGCAAAACAATGATACAATGGGAACAATAGCATTGCTCTATACAGTAAATACAATGTGAAATAAAAAGCAGATACAGATAATCCAGTAAGTGTAAAAGAAAATCAATTTTGCTCTGGTCTGGTCTCATTCAGTCTCTGAGTGTTCAGCCACAACATTTCAAAAGGACCCCTGTATAGGAGCCCTCCTCTTCAGCACTCTGTCGAAGGTGAAGAGGCTCAGAATTCATGCTCTGAAAGAGTCCATCATCTTGTGCAATACTGCTCTGGATCTCCAAGTCTAATGGCATTGCTTTTCATCACCATGTGACATACTTCTACCTCGTGCTCAGGTCTGAGAACCTGGGAGGTAAGGTTGATCGCATGTGTGATCGGTTACTGTCACATGTGAGCAAATTAACTGTGTAAGATTAACCTGCATAGTATTGTCAAAATACCAAACCACTGTCATTTAATATGTAGGAGTGCCAATATATTGATGTTTTTTTGTACTCTTTTGTATGAATGATTTGTGCAATAAAGATATATAAAGATGTATAAATGCATGAGAGTGATAGCATTCATGAAGCACAACATAGTTATTTATTCTTTATTGCTACCCAGCTACGATGTTTATACTCTCCACACTGTTCTGAACACACACACACACACACACACACACACACACACACACACACACACACACACAGAGAGAGAGACATGGAGAAAGCAGCTGCTCAGGCATGGCTTACTGCTGGAATCACACTTTTATTTTTAAACTTTATTTGTGTCACCCCAGTGAGAAGAGGTGGAATGAGGGGAGTGATGAGAGCTCTGCACATCGGCTCATTTCTTTACTAAACTGCAGTTCCCTTTTATTTCATTCTGGGAAGATCATATAAACCTTGGTTTATATTTAATTACAGGACAGGAGCCTCCATGGATTTCACTTGTTCAGTGTCCAATTTCCATGCAGAGATGTTCCATTCCAACACGCATCGTCCAGTGAACGATTCTCTGAACCATCAGTCTGTCCATTGTCCATAGTACGATTTTCAATCATTTGGTTCACATGATTCTTACATGGAATCCTGTTTATCTGGACAACCTTACCTTTTTCACAACCGCTAGTACCCATTTCTCTCTCTCTCCTCCCCGGTAATCTCTGACAACTACAGCTTGTTCAACCCAAAAGGAGCGCAGTGGCCTCCCGTACCCTTGTTCACCTTGACCTCTTGTATCTCCTGCATCTCGGCTGAGAAGCTGGGCTTCACTAGTGACAACCTTGTACACACCTGTTGTTTCAGAAACAACTCTGCAGGACTTATTTTTACCTGCAGTCGAATGTGGTGTGATCCTATACAACAGAAAATTATCCACACCATGGTGCAATGAACTCCCTGAACCCTTATCTTTCTCCAGAGACTATTTCAAATTCTGCACTAGTCTTTCTGCTGCGCCATTTGAAGCTGCATGACAGTGAGCTGACTCTACATGTTTAACTCAATTCAACTTCAAGAAGGTCTCAAACTCTTTTGACACAGCGGTGGCCCATTGTCCAAAACTAACTCCTCCACTGGGCCATACACTGCAAACATCCATCTAAGTGCTTAGTGTTACTTAGACACTTGACCTTCGGCCAGTGTGAGTAGGAATCTGTGACAACTAGAAAGTTGTGCAGTAATCCCCCAGGGGGGCTAAGAACAGAGCCCACAGGTGGATGCTGGGGTGGTGGTGGGGTGAGAGCTTCATCAGCAGTGTGCAGAGAGGCAGCAGCAGCGGAGAGATGAGCATTGAGATTGATGGTTTAAATAGACCGCACAATTTGCAGCCGCTATGCATACGCTCAGCTGACGAGTCAGCTGTGAGCTGTAGCGCCTCTCGAGTGTGACTGCCTGAAATAGCTTCGCAGGCTCCACTCCATATATGTAGCTTATTGCTCTTTTACGTTAGCACTGGTTATGCTCCTAGATGCTAGTCTGGGGAGGAGATTTCTGGTGATTAGTTGTTCTCTTGCCTACCTATGTTGAATGCACTAAATGACTATAATGGTAATGTAATGTTATACATAGGAAATTGAAGAAACCTGAAAATTCCTTTTTCACTGGTAGAAATAAATGGAAGCAAAAGAAAACAATATTACCTAACCATATAATTCTGCTCATTACAGAAAGGTTAAATCCAAAGACGCCAACGGATTGCATAATGAGTGTAATGTTGCCATGTGTCCTGTATCATAAGCTATTTAGTGTCGGTAGCTGCTGCAGTCACAGCTGTTGACGGATGATCTGATATCTCTGTTAGCTGAATAGTGATGGAATGGTTTCATTAATACCCCACACCTGCAGCAGGGCAGCACACACACACACACACACACACACACACACACACACACACACACACACACACACACACACACACACACACACAGTGATTTACGACAGGGGACATGGGTGAGGGCAACTGGAGGGAAAGGAGAAAAAAAGAGGTAGAGAGAGAGAGAGAGAGAGAGAGAGAGAGAGAGAGAGAGAGAGAGAGAGATTAAAAGAGGATACACCTACACACAAATGAATGTCAACTCCTTTTAACAGAGATGTAGGCTGACAGGCTGGCTGCCTTCTCCAATCTCAGAGGTGTGGAGTTAGATTAACCTCCACCATGGAGGAGATGTCGGGAGTGCAAGGAGCACTGGCTGCACTTAATAAACAATAAAACTTTAAATGAAATGTATTTGTCTTATTGTGAAAATGACAATTATGAAATGATATTTAATAATAATGAGTATTATTTAATTATTTAGAGATTTCACAATTTATTTACCCATTTATATAAATTCCTTATTTATTCATACGATTATTTATTTCATGAACACATTTATTTATCTAATTGTGGCACAATTGGTATTCAATAAGAAGGTGGTCAGGTTATGTTTCTATGATTTGACATATTCATTATCCTGTTGATAATTCAACTCACATTACCAGACACCTGCCAGAAATCTGTATATGCACAAAATAGCAAATATATGTACGCAGTCTTTTCATCCGATTTATAAAAACCTGTGTACTTGTGGATTTTCCTGATGAATGTCAATCAATCATGTCAATTATCCTGGTTTGTCTAGAAATGTCCATTGTTCCATCGGAGCCTCGACGAGGTTAAGAAATGGTATGACTTCAAGAAGTGCATTACTGCACACAGAACAAAGAAGGAGGAGAGGGGACCCCAGTGGAGGAGGAGAGGGGACCCCAGTGGAAGAGGAGAGGGGACCCCAGTGGAAGAGGAGAGGGGACCCCAGTGGAGGAGGAGAGGGGACCCCAGTGGAAGAGGAGAGGGGACCCCAGTGGAAGTGGAAGAGGAGAGGGGACCCCAGTGGAAGTGGAAGAGGAGAGGGGATCCCAGTGGAGGAGGAGAGGGGACCCCAGTGGAAGAGGAGAGGGGACCCCAGTGGAAGTGAAAGAGGAGAGGGGACCCCAGTGGAAGTGGAAGAGGAGAGGGGATCCCAGTGGAGGAGGAGAGGGGACCCCAGTGGAAGTGAAAGAGGAGAGGGGACCCCAGTGGAAGTGGAAGAGGAGAGGGGATCCCAGTGGAGGAGGAGAGGGGACCCCAGTGGAAGAGGAGAGGGGATCCCAGTGGAGGAGGAGAGGGGACCCCAGTGGAAGAGGAGAGGGGACCCCAGTGGAGGAGGAGAGGGGACCCCAATGGAAGAGGAGAGGGGACCCCAGTGGAGCAGGAGAGGGGACCCCAGTGGAAGAGGAGAGGGGACCCCAATGGAAGAGGAGAGGGGATCCCAGTGGAGGAGGAGAGGGGACCCCAGTGGAGGAGGAGAGGGGACCCCAGTGGAGGAGGAGAGGGGACCCCAGTGGAAGAGGAGAGGGGATCCCAGTGGAGGAGGAGAGGGGACCCCAGTGGAAGAGGAGAGGGGACCCCAGTGGAGGAGGAGAGGGGACCCCAATGGAAGAGGAGAGGGGACCCCAGTGGAGGAGGAGAGGGGACCCCAGTGGAAGAGGAGAGGGGACCCCAGTGGAGCAGGAGAGGGGACCCCAGTGGAAGAGGAGAGAGGACCCCAGTGGAGGAGGAGAGGGGACCCCAGTGGAGGAGGAGAGGGGACCCCAGTGGAAGAGGAGAGGGGACCCCAGTGGAAGAGGAGAGGGGACCCCAGTGCAGCAGGAGAGGGGACCCCAGTGGAAGAGGAGAGAGGACCCCAGTGGAGGAGGAGAGGGGACCCCAGTGGAGCAGGAGAGGGGACCCCAGTGGAAGAGGAGAGAGGACCCCAGTGGAGGAGGAGAGGGGACCCCAGTGGAAGAGGAGAGGGAACCCCAGTGGAGCAGGAGAGGGGACCCCAGTGGAGCAGGAGAGGGGACCCCAGTGGAAGAGGAGAGGGGACCCCAGTGGAGCAGGAGAGGGGACCCCAGTGGAAGAGGAGAGAGGACCCCAGTGGAGGAGGAGAGGGGACCCCAGTGGAAGAGGAGAGGGAACCCCAGTGGAGCAGGAGAGGGGACCCCAGTGGAAGAGGAGAGGGGACCCCAGTGGAGCAGGAGAGGGGACCCCAGTGGAAGAGGAGAGGGGACCCCAGTGGAGGAGGAGAGAGGGGCCCAATGGAGGAGGAGAGGGGACCCCAGTGGAGGAGGAGAGGAGGGCCCAATGTGGCTTGTGTCATGGGCTAAACTGCCATCAGTGGTTTTGTGCCGGAAGACTTGGGAGACACAGATCCACCTGCCCAGACGGAACTTCGTATGTCACCCAGTTTGGGTCTTATTGTGAGGAATTAGGATGAGCAATCGGACTTGCAATAAAACACACTGGTTTGTGCTTTGTTTTAGTGTAGCCTGCTTTTATTAACGGATTCTGACTATGAAGACCTTTACTCATAAACATGAACATGATTGATGGTTTAGCAGGAAGGCGAGTCTTCTATGTTTGCATTGTATATGTCTTCAAACTGCCCTCTGGCAATAACAAGATACAGGGAGTAGTTTTGTAAAGAGTCAGATTTTAAATGTCATGCAGGACAAACTTGGTGACCAGGAATAATGAGTATCATGAATCCCACTTTTTCTTCAGCACATGGAGGAAAGATACCTCTTACAAACAGAGATTTCTTTTTATCAAACACAGACCCGGCTATCGTCGGAATTGGAGGAGTTTGAAGCTCACCACATGCAATATTTCCATATATCACATAAAGCTACACGAGGCAAGTTTGCATGTTGGTGGTTTCAAATGGCAGTGAGAGGGAACTGTTTGAAAACTGTGTCAACTTCAATAGGGACCATGTAACTTAGCCATGTAACTTTATTTTGTTTACCAAGTGGGCAAGTTTGTGATCGCTTTATACTAAAGGATACCAAGGGGATGAGGGAGGAAAAAAGATCTAATATTGGTGAGTCCAACCTTCTCTGAATGGAGCATTCGCTGTTTAGGAGACAGTTTATAGTTTGCTCTTAAGTTTCGATTTGTCACTTCCTGTGGGCGAAGAAGCGTCCATACCCGACACCAGAATTTAATTTGGGCAAATAGGGCCAAATGGTCTCAATTAGGGGGTATCGAATGTTCTTCTCTATTGCAGCCCAACTTTTGATTTAGTGTACCTTTAAATGTTCAAAGAAACCAGCAAGCACCAAAGTGCTGACCACAATATCAAGTGAAAAGGATGTGTTGTGCTCTTCTCTCGCAAGTCACACTCAATGACGTATTCAGTACAAGGGGTTCTACATCATCGTTGGGCTGATAAATGATCTATCCTGTGACTTGTGATGCATTTAAACTAAAATAACGACAGCTATTGTTAAAGGAAATCCAGTTGTCCACGTGATAGCAGTCTTAGAATACAGAAAAGCAACAGTAAGTTCATTCAGCTGAAGTGGTTCAGCTGGGCCTGCTTTTACCTTTGCCTATATAAGCTGCCCTTGCACCTGATGAAGGCTTTTCTTGCTGAAATGTGTTTCATGGTGCATGCCTCAATAAATAAGTGAAATGTGAGTATTGAGTCCAGTCACTTTCTCCCCAATTTTGGAAATGCAACCTCAAAAGTTTTGAGTCGTCAACACTCTTTTTGGCTTAGTAATTAAACAATAATTCCATTGTTTAAGCGCACTTCTTTGCCTAACACAACAAAAACAAGTCATCACTTAACATCTTTCATCTTTGACTTTGAAACAGTCAGGAGAGCTTTATCTGTATATCTAAGACTACATTTCTGTACATAGAGAGTTGGCATCTCTATAACATAAGCTCATGCCAAGCCAATAATTGCCTTAAAGAAAATGATAAAATCTTAAAATTTGAGTTCAGTGACAATATGAAAATCCAGAATAGCTACAGTTAAACCAGTCCAGTCATTTCTCGTACTGTCTGTTAAATGTTAAATAAATGTTAATAATTAAATGACCACAATTATTAACATTTATTTAACATTTAAATGTAAAAGTTTAGCAATTTAGCAATAGCAATTTGTTAACAAAAACTGGAAGAATGACTTTTCCTGCAGTACTTGTTTCCTTGTAAAAAAATTCCAAGTAAAAAGAAGTGAGCTGTCTTTTGATAGCTTTATTGGAATAAACAAATATTGCAGTGAGTCTTAGAAGACTGTACATCTTTGCATTCCTCAAAGCAAACCATTGTCATGTAATGGGATAATTTCATCTTGAAAATCAATTTGTTACACTGTTGTTCTGCCAAGTCACAGGCAATTAAGGCTGACAGCAACACAGAGAAACCACGTATCGTCACAAGGATTCTCACAAGAAATATCTGTAATGCAGATCCTTGAAACAAGCTCTCACTTCGCGGGAGAACACTAAAGCTTTTCTCTGCAAATCAAAACTGCTCATATAGGCATTGACACACAAACGCACATTCACAAGCATGCAAACTCCAATTCTGTATTATTCTATTTTATTCCATTAGTCTAACTAATGGTTAATAATTTGATACACATCCACACATATGTTCCATGAGACACACAACAAAACATTAACAGCATTAGTGTAGCATTCATTTGTCTCATTCAACAAAGATTTACTGTCCCTTCTCAACATTTTCACATTTAAGAAATTAGGGTGACTTTGAAAAGATGAGATTCAGATGACAGAATTAACGACCACTAACTGTTTGAATCAAGGAGAATTTAACTAGAGCTAAATTGTGCACAGTCCAAAGGATAGATAGCTCTGTGCGTGGTGAGAGTTAGGAAAGGGATTGTCTACCTAGTTTTCTTTGACTTTGTGTGTAAGTGTGTGTGTGTGTGTGTGTGTGTGTGTGTGAGTGCGTGCATGCTTGTACCATCGAAGACACGCCCCTGACTCATGTTATGGCAGCATATTTCAGAGTTACAAGCACTAATTGAATCCATTAGGTCCTCCAAAGACAACCAAGCTAAATATTCTGCTAAATATTTGGAAAAGCCTCAAAGCAACAATCCTGTCTGCATTCAAAAGTCTAACTCGTCGCCTTCCCAGCTCAGAGTAGGGAATTCTGCCTCAGTACATCCGTAAGCATGACTAATTGGGAACTCAGCCTCCCACCCCCACTGACACACGATGGAGTAACTCCTTCCGTTCCCATAATCAATGTGCATGCTGCCGCCTAGGTTAACTCCTCCATACTGGCAGTCCTATATTACCAGATGTACTAAGTGGGCAGTAACACCTCCACATAACAAGTCGCATAACATATAACAAGTCACCACGCATGCACCACACACACATACGCACATTGATTCAGAAAAAATAACCAAGAATCCTCCGTTGTGTTAAAATGAATCAATGCTTTGTACATAAAACTAGCAGAACCAATTCATCAAATGATCCATCCAACAAATTCAGGCAGCCTATAATGAATTACACATCCTAACAACTACACGTGGTCAAATGCTGTTATAGATCACCTGTTTATTAGCTTGATGATGAAAAGTAGCTACATGCTTAAATCAATCTGTCAGAGGATTACATACAATGCGCCTGATTGAGAAGCAGAGAGGCGCAATGAAGGAGAGTGGTTCAGATTTCAGGGGCGGTGTGGGGGTGTGTGTGACCAGGTCTAAATTTGGGATAGCCAGTGAGAGACATTTGCTTATCCCTTTCCATTTGTGTGTTTATGAGAGCCTCGTTTTCCCCGGTGGCCTCTATTTACAAGCACCTTCATTGCTGTGTGCCAGCTCTACTCGCCGACGGGAGCGTGGGGCAAACAAACCAGTTTGGTAGATGTTGTGTGTATTTAAAAATCACATTACAGAGTGATATAGAGATAGATAGATAGATAGATAGATAGATAGATAGATAGATAGATAGATAGATAGATAGATAGATAGATAGATAGATAGATAGATAGATAGATAGATGATAGACAGATAGATAGATAGATAGATAGATAGATAGATAGATAGATAGATAGATAGATAGATAGATAGATAGATAGATAGATAGATAGATGATAGACAGATAGATAGATAGATAGATAGATAGATAGATAGATAGATAGATAGATAGATAGATAGATAGATAGATAGATAGATAGATAGATAGATAGATGATAGACAGATAGATTGCATCACATGTGCTAGGAAGCTTAGGGGTCAATACATGACTGACAATGCAAGCCAGCCAGCATGGTTACACACCACATGACTGGGACAAAGAAAACACTCAGTACCACGCTTCAATCCACCAAACATTAAGCTTGGTAAACTTTAATGAAACTTTCCCTGGGACACTTTGCAGTGCCCGTTAATTTATTTTTTAAAGGATAACAGGATTTCATTTCCACTGAAACTCTGATTGATTGTATATTCAATCAAGTAAAGATGCTCTTGCCTACCTTACTGGGAGCGTATGCCAGAGACAGCTGGGGATGGTTTGCTTTGGGTGAAATCCAGAGTGTAGCTGGGCATCTCTTCACCGACGGCTGGCGGTACCATAGCCACGGCAGTCAAGCAAGGCACGGTGCATCATGCGGAGTTGTGTACAGTACACACTCAGCCTGTCCCTCATGCAGTCACTGAGTTAGAGGCTGAGCTCGCAGTGCAGGCTACAGTAGAGAAGGTACAGCTCAGGGAGATCCTCGGAGGGACGGAGACTGACAGATGTGCTGCTGCCCTGTGCTGATCTGCTGCCTCTCTGTGCTCTCTCTCCTCCCCACTGTCTTTCTCTCTCTCTCTCTCTCCTGCTGCCACTCTCCCTCGCTTTCTTTCGCTCTGTTTTCCTCTCCTCTCTCGGTCTGCAGCTACCACTCTCCCCACTCTCCCCTAGTCCCTTCTCTGCCTCTCTGCACTCCCTCTCTCGTAGAAACAGTGTATCTCCCCACCCTCTCTCTCTCTCTCTCTCTCTCTCTCTCTCTCTCTCTCTCTCTCTCTCTCTCTCTCTCTCACACACACATTCACACACACGTTACAGAAACTGTTCTCTCGCTCTAAGTCTCACACTTTCTGTTTTTCTGATTTATTTCCACGTAAAATGCTTTCTATTACCCACATGCAAAATGTTTTTCTTTTTTTTTTTTTTTTTTCTCAACCAGTCATTCTCAGTAATGCACTTGATTTCAAGATTTTTTCAACCCACCTTACTAGTAATTGGAGTCCCTTGAACATGAACTGTCATGCTCTCTTGACAGTCTCTCTAGATAAAGCCTTAAAACATTAAATCACTGTTCTGTGCGATCCATAGCGGAACACTTATTTATGTTAAATGTTGTGCTACATGTAGAGGAGAATGAGAAGAACAGAGGAGATAAAGACCAAGGGAGCTAGGGCAAGAGAGAAACATTACATTAGAGTGGCAGAGGGGTAATGGCACACTGTAAAATGGATATCTGGAAGTGGAGGGTGCTCTCTGGAGATGCGCAGGGTGCGGCAGGAGTTTGGCTTTGAAATGCAAGTGAAAGCAAAATGTCACAGCTAATCTTTTCTAGCGAGTGCTATGCGTCCGTTGCCACCAGCAAAGGCACACTGGTGTGTCAACCATCCTCCCCGGCCCGTATATACACAATTCTACACCACTGGGATATTTAGTAAGACCACTATTCAAAAGGGGGAAAAAAAACATCAGCCTTCAATCTGCTTTGCACACCAAGACAAGGAAGTGAAGGGAGAGCCTTAAAGAATTGGATTTCATATATGCAGTGAAAATGGCACTACTGTTGCACTCATTCATGCATGTCAGTGTGAAAGCAGGAATATACCCTCAGCCAGTGTAATGGTGGAATAAATTAGATAGAAATTGGGTGGAGGAAAAGCATCAGCCAATCACCATGGACATACTCCTGTTTGATCTTGGTCAATCACGATAATATCAATCAACAGAAAGACTATATTGTTTACTATATCCATTGATTTCACCAATATTACTAACCAATAAAGTCTACATTACAATACTTTTAGTTACATTTATTACATAATTCCCTTAAAGGCTTAAATTGAAAATAAATCAACACAGGGTCCAATGAAAACAGATAGTTGCAAGATCCTGAATCAAAATCATAACACAATCATAATACACATCTGAGGAGTTGAATGTTTCACAAGAGAAAAACAGTACAGCACCTGGTGAATGGACAGATAGCAGTCCATCAGGGTACAGCTTGCTCCAGCGACTCACGCAGAAATAAGCTTGAGGATAAACGATGTCATGACAATGTTAATTAACAATGAGTAATCCTAAAAAGAATTCTGTTTCAAATTGATGCTAAACTGACTAATTGACCTGGTGATGCAGGTGATAGACTCAGGTGCATGAGAGGACTCCTGGATATTGATGTACTGACCGGTCAGGGCGATTCTTGCTATAATCAAGGATGGTAAGACAGATAGACGTAAGAATATTATGTTGCGGGGTTGGGATTTAGACATCTTTCTCTTTCTGTATTGATCGGAAAAGTTTAAAGTTTAATCGAAAATCCTGATTGGGGAAGCTTTACTTTCCTGACCTTTGGGTTTGTCATTGATTTACAGTGGTCAATTACAAATAGCCTTTTCCCACGCATGCTGCATATGAGCACAGAGAGACCTCATACTGTATAAGAAAATGAGAACACATGCGCTCACACAATTATATTCATACGTACACTACACCTAAAGGCCACTCTTCACTAATAGTGTGTCTACAATCTAATGAAGGAATCGGATTGGAGGAGCACACTGCACAGCCAACGCAATATAACAGATCCATGCTGCATATGCACTCCCAGAATTGCCTTCTGCGTCTCACCATCACATACTCCACGTCTCCTATAAGCTGTGAGCCAACAAAGGAGAAAACATTTCAATATCATCAAAGGCAGAACGATGGTAATGGAAAAGGGAATTATATGACAGGCTGGTGTGCAGAATTTCATGTTTCTTCTCCCTGTCTTAAAAGTTGTCATTGCGCTTTACCAAATTGCCAACGCGGCGTTGAATATCGACTGTGCCACATTTGCGCCGGCACCAAAATAGATCTGTTTGTCTCCACTGTTTGCCCATCTTCCTAAGCAGTGTGTAACAAGGATTTCATACATTTTCATAAGTATTTTCATAGGCAGGGAAGAGAGAAATATTAGAGTAGGTGAGTCAGGGCACATTGGACTATGACCAATAAACCATCCATCTTCCTCCCACGGCTGGTCCACCAGCATTAGGATAGGCCAACACACGCAGGTGCACTCATCAGGTTACTCAATGACCCATATGACTTAAAATTGATATGGGATGCCAATTAGTCACACTGATAGATCTGAGAACATGAAGAAGAAGTGCATGTGTGTACATGCGATGGATCAAAGAGTGTTTAAATTGGAGATGTGAAAGCTATAAACTTTCATAATTATATACAGTGGTGGCCAAAATTATTAGAACACTTGGCATACATTTAAGAGATTTCAGTTGTTTTTGTTCAATTGGCCATTAAAATACCCATAAAACAAATGAAATATATACAAAGTCATCATTATGCTCTATAAACCAGAATAGAGCCATCATAAGGAGATTTACGTCATTTTCCTTACAAAAAACAAGCTAGGCCTATTTCACTGTCAATGTCACACAATCATGTTCCTTCACAGAAGAAGCCAAATTACTTGTGTAATCATTGTCAGGTGTGATGGTGGTTAAATTGATGGTGATCAAGAGTCTTAGGACACAGCTGTGTGATTCTTTTGAATTGCTGCAAAAGGTGGACATACCAAATATTAAAGTTAAAAGTGGATAAAAACAGTAGGACTCACTTCATCTGATATTTGTTGTGCTCAGAGCAACCATCTGCATGTTTCATGAACATTATGAAATGAAATCATGTTTTGGAGGCAAGAAAAGGTCAATATTTTCAGATCTGTCAGGTGTTCTCATAATTTTGGCCACCACTGTATATATATATTTTAGGATGGTCATGAATGTAACTAGAGTGACTTATTAAGTTGGTGTGAAGAATTCTTGTCATCAGTGACCCTGACCAACAGTAATATGTCAAGCCAATGAATGGCGCCTGAATTGTACTATTCTACAGTCGTTAGAATACTACTACTACTACTACTAATAATAATAATACTACTACTATTCTACAGCCGTTACCAACTAGGCAAGGCTATAAGTTGTGCTCTTAACAAGACTTAACACTTTTTTCTTCACCCACTTTCATCAGTTTTCATCCTGTCTATATTCCATTGTGATTTTTTTTTTCATTACGCTTTCCACTCAGACTGACGTAAAGAAGTCTGGTATCTTAAGAATGACCTGCAGCTATGACTGATTTCAGATTCCTTAGTCAAACGCCTGCTCCTCCTCCCTCTTTTCCTTGTTTGCTTTATTGCTTATGTCACATGCAAGTGGGTCTCCGGTTTAATTTGCATGCGGATGGCATTCAGTGTTCATCAGTAGTGACAGTTTTCATTTTTGTTCTGTCCCCTGAAGCCTAGTCTTATCTGTAGTATGGATGTAAGCCTACAGGCGCCAGTAAAACCAGTTAACGTGGCCGGGGAGATGCTGAAATAAAGGAAGGAAGGAAGGAAGCTTGTTATCCTCTTCCTTTGAACAAGCTAGAATGTTTTCTGCCTCCACATCATCTATACGGTAAATGGATGCTAATTCAGTGGAGTACATCACGATGGTACATATAGTATGTAACATACTGTATGGCTTTTCTAAGCTCTGGTCACCTGGACTGATACTGTGCACAGGGACACTTGAAACACCTTCAGGATCCTTTCAAAATGAAATGGGTCGAACCCCGTTTTTTTTTTCATTTTAGGAATGGCATTTAATTCAAAGTATTTACCATTGACTGATGCTCAACAGCCATTTTGTGCACCACAGAGATGAGCTTTCACATCAACTCTGGACCGTCCCAGAGGCAACGCTCCAGTCATGGAGGTTTGCTGAGTTTGAGTCAAATCCCACAGAAACAGGCCCTGGCTTATCTGCTCAGCCGACTGAAACAAAGTAATTAATGACTAATTGAGTTTTACATCTCAACACGGCGATAACAATGACCTTGAGCTGGGGTAAACAAGCAGTACTGTATGGGAAAAGGCCTCCAGCATGAACAAACACAAACAAATATACTCACAAACAACTAGCCTAATGCATGCAAGAACATATATAGAACCGCAACACAAAGATTATCCCTCTCTCTCTCTCTCTCTATTTTTATTTATTCCTTTCTTTCACATGTACAGACATAGGGGCGCGCAAACATGTCATGCTTGGCAGGATACTGTATGTGCTCTGATAAACAACCACATGAAGTTCTTGCTATCTTGTCATCCATAAATTCAATCAGCCATGGGAGGCATATTGAGTTCATACATGTCAAGCACATCCCATATATTGTACACAAAACAAAGTCAACATCTCAACAGTTTTTTCTTCTATATGCCAGTGTGCTATATTTTGATGGATCATTTGACTGGAAGGACTTGGGAGATGTGAGTCTCCAATAACACTTGGAGATGTGAGACTTTTATGAATGGGTTTCTATAATAGTGCAACAGTAGACCTTTGTGTGTTTGTGTGTGTGTGTGTGAGAGAGAGAGAGAGAGAAAGAAAGAGAGGCAGGCCACAATGTCAGTTTTTGGAATATATTTTGTGTACAATGTGAATGTGTGCATGTCTTGTAATAGGTACAAGACCCTCCCCCCAGTCTGCCACATCACAATAAAGTGCTTAAAGTATAAAGTCTTTTTTGAAGAGGTGGGTTTTCAGCCTGCAGCAAAAGATGGGCAGTGACTCTGCTGTCCTGATCAGTGGGGAGTTAATCCACCACTGCGGGGCCAGGACAGAGAAGAGCTGTGACCGTGTAGATCGTCTTTAGGGGCCTCGGTGCGACGGGCAAGCAGTTGCCTCGATGTAGGGTTTGACCATAGCCTGGAGGTAAGGAGCAGCTGTTCCTTTCACTGCCCTATAGGCTAGCACCAGGGTCTTGAACTGGATGAGCTGCTACAGGGAGCCAGTGTAGAGAACGGAGAAGGGTAGTTGTATCGGAGAACTTGGGGCGGTTGAACACCAGACGAGCTGCAGATTTCTGAACAAGCTCCATCGACATCCACTCAGAGATCATGTGTCAGACATCATTCCCCCCGAATGAGAAGATCAGATGGGTGTCGTCGGCATAGCAGTGGTAGGAGAAGTTGTGTGAGTGAATAACAGAAGCAAGAGACATTGTGCAAATATAAATGAATAAATATGTACATATAAAGAGTGTTCTGGCAGGAGGGAGCCTGGTCTGTGATAAATCATAGCTTTGTAGCTGGCGTATTGAGTTTGCTTCATTTCCACGCCCGCTGCCTGTTTGAAACTCTTGTTTGTCTTTTGTTGCCTTCAGGCTGTGAAAAATGCATTATGCCATCTGCTGCTTGCGCTCCTTAATAGTCCTCCCTCGCCCCTCACTCCCCTGTTCACCGTTGCATCTCATTCGTAGGATCTCCCCTTGGTGTGTGCTTATTTCACTCACCCACTTATTCAACTGTTCCCTCATCGGCTCACTCACTTGTTAATGTGAGTTAATTAATTAATGTGACTCATTCATTAATTCACTCAGTCAGTTGTTACCCCCTGTGCCCATTCATCCCTCGGTTTCTGAAATGGAGTGCATCTTAAAAGGATCCAGGTCAAGCCATGAAAGTCATGCAGATGTTTAGGGAATGCTTGGCCGTTTCCTGCTTTCCCACTTAATCTTTGTTTCCTGCCACCGGAGTACACTATAAGGCCAAAAGTCAGTGGACCCCCCTACTAGTTATTGAGTTCAGGTGTTCCTCAGGGTTTGGGCTTGGCCCCTTAGTTCCAGTGAAGGGTAATCTTAATGCCACAGGATACGAAGACATTTTAGCCAATTGGGCGCTTCCAACTTTGTGGCTGGGGGAAGAGTTTGGGGAAGGCCCTTTGCTGCTCCAGCATGACTGAGCCCCTGTGCACAAAGCCAGGTCCATAAAGACATGTTAGACCAGTTTGGTGTGGAGGAACTGGACTGGCCTGCACAGAGCCCTGACCTCAACGCCATTGAACCTTTGGGAGGAAGTAGAACGCCGATGGGGGGCCAAGCCTTCTCGTCCAACATCACTGCCCGACCTCACCAATGCTCTTTTGGCTGAGTGGGATCAAATTCCCACAGACACTCCAACAGCTTGTGGAAAGCCTTCCAGAAGAGTGGGGGGTCCAACTCCATATTAATGCCCATGGTTTTAGAATGGGATCTCCAGTGAGCTCATATAGGTGTGATGGTCAGGTGTCCACTGACTTTTGACGAGTTAGTTAGTGTTAGTGTTCTCAGAAGGAACATTTCAGATGTTGTTCAGCTCACAGCAGACTTTGATACATTCCAGTAATCATTTTGTTTTTGTTTTAGACCTAGCAGCTCCTTTTGTCAGGAGGTTGTCAAAGGAAAGCGTTGGTAGTAACCTGACAGTAAATGTACAATAACCTCAGGAGACAGAAATGAGCAACACATGTAGGGGCACTGTCGAGTTCTGCCTGTCAATATGTTCTGGTTTATGAAGCAGCAGCATGCTGTGATGCAGCTCAATATTTTTACTGGTCAATGTATAGATTTGGCTATGGATGATAAAATGATGGAATGGAAACATACCTCCATATTGTCAGCAATTAACTGAAATAGTGTAGTGCTGCTGAAATAATGAATGAATAGGCTTGCACATTCCCCCCCAGGGCCTTTCTGTTATGACAAGACCCCCACTGTGTCTCCTCTCTGTTATGACAAGACCCTCACTGTGTCTCCCAGGAACCTAAGGGCTCCTCCCTCTAGCAAGGAGTGAATTTGTCCCCATAAAACCGCCAAAGCAACAATTTCCAGGTTCGACCAGCACACTCAGGTGTCACAAAGAGATGGTATCAGTGACAAGGACCGGGAAATGTACACACCCTTGTGCATTCGAAGAGAGACAAAAAGCAAGAGTACAACGAAACTGTGGAATGTAATATAAAATTGTACTTTCTGTATGTATTCTCTCTTCACTTCACATTCTGTGGCAGATGATGTACTTTGTATTCTCCTGTACTCTCTCCATTATTCAATGCACACAGGGTTTTTTATTAAGACTTAAGCTTTACTTGCCAGCAGTAAGGTGTAAAGTAGTAGTGTTTAATGTCATATGAATCCATTCGTTTTGAGGTGATCAAATATGTTACTTTCATTCACATTTGTTCAAGTGATGTGATGTTTTCTGAACCTGAGCTGTAAAGAAGTTATAGGAGCTTTTCTTCCCTGGTCATCAGGTTTTAAATCCGAGAAACTCTGTAACTCTGTCACTAAGCTTGAACCTGACATAAAGCTCTTCTCTCAGCTCACCCACCAGACCAGCTCCAGAGTGAATCTCGCCGAGACGCCCGATTGAGTTCACTCAAGCTCATCCAGAAACCAACATTCTCTGCTCTGCACTCTGAACGACTTGGGTCGAAGCATCGGCCACTCTCTCTCCACCAACGGACGTGACCTGCCTGCAACGATTCTGACTGAAAGCCGCCACAGTGCCGCCATTACAGTTTTTCTCAGTCGATTTGGTACATTTCTCGAATCATCCTTAAGATTTGCAAAACAGTAAGCGCATTTCTCAAAACAATTGGTACAAACAGCACCTCACAATGGATTACCTGCAAAAGCCTGTAACTTGCTCAAAATCCTTAGTTCATCTCTCAAAACAGACAGTTGTATATAACCATTTGCCTGCATGTGCTAAAGCATTTGCAATTTGTTCAAAAGAATGAGAAGCTGCTTTTATGATGTGCACAAGTGACTAGATGATGTGGAAGTTGAACAAGTAGTTTTGAGAATTTCAATTCTGATCTGAGAAATGTACCAAAGCGACTGAGAAAAACTGTAACAGGACCAGACCGACCAGACAGACTGATGTCCATCACAACACTGAACTACCACCCTCCTTGCATCGCCTTGACCAGACCGGGCATGTGCTTGTGTTTACAAGTCCACGGCGACTGCGCAACGGTTGCCCCAGCGACGAAGACACTGGTGCAATACCACGACGGTAACCAACTTTCTTGTTGCAGATGCACGGGTGATGCAAAGTTAGTGTTGAACTTGTGAAAGGGAGGTTAGAAGATTCCTTTTCATCTCTATCATCTGTCCTTTCTGTTTCCTTTCCCAGACTCAATACAGCTCAGGTTGCTCTGTCTGTGCCAATATTACCTGCCACAATCATACTTCACAACAAAGCACACGCTACACTGTGTATTATGAGCATACATGTTTTAATATTTGAATGAAATATATGGTATGACAACAATGTGAGAAAACCTTACCAGATGTCATATGAGCATTTGGAGACATTTGGACATTGGACCCCTCTGTAACCAGGTATTAGCTGCCTTCTGACTCCAGCAAGATTGTATGAAATTTCTGCATCCCACATCCGTCAAAGTAGGATTTTGAGAATATTTCAAAATAACACAATAGTGCAACAGATCTTGGGTGCAGAGGCATTTGGGTATACTAGCTGCAACTGGAGTGGGCGTCCACAGGCTCCTGTGTCTGTAAGCAAAGAGAAAAAAAAATGGAATTCAATTAAGTATCACATTATTAATTAATTAATTTTGATTGCTGCAATATCTCATGCAATTCTGCAATAGTGTGTCAAATGATTAGCACTGCTTTTGTGTAAAACCTTTTTTATTGAAAGAAAATTTTTGGAGCATTTTTGTCTTCATTCAGGTCCTAGGCAGGATTTTAACCCAGGACATCACCGGTACTTACTACTGAATGATATTTTCATGGATTTTGTGTCCAGTAGCCCAGGCTCACAGACAGGAGGGTCTAACTCAACAGCGTGCCGTTGAAATGATACCATCAGGACGCTATAGCCACTATGCCATTCAAACACCTTTATATATTCATGAGCAGTGGTAATATGTTTTTAAGCACCCTCACTGTAGCTCCCAGAAGCCTCCTTACTTGATGTGGAAAGAGATGGCAGGTAGCACAATGCCGTAGTGGGATGAAGACTCATGTCCTGCAGGTCAGAATCTTTGATTGGACAGCTTACTTATTTAATAGGCCTGTCCGCCGGCTCCCATGTGACCTGCATTTATGACGGAGCAGCTCAGAAAACCATAGCGGGAATGAATCCACTTCAAATGAATAGTCTTATCTAAATAGATACATATTGTAACAGTAAAAATACTATGGCAGGCATCTGTCTCTTAGCAATGAAAAGCATTTATGGTTGGAAGTGAATCAGAAGTGCTTCACTTCTGCCCCATGTGACCATGAAATAGTGCACTCATGGGGCCAGCCATATTTAAGCGGATTATGTAATCAGGCTTCAGGCAGTCACTCTCCTCTACCCACTCTGGCTACCTAGAGTCACACATACAAACACCTTAATCCGTGACCTTTGAATATGCAATGTGGCACTGGCATGGATTCCTATTCTGCTTCACACAAGCATTCAATGTTCCCTCTAAGCCAGTGGCATCCAGTTATTAAGTTATTAACTTAAGTCACAAATATCTTCATCGTTCATCGTTTTCTGTGGTGGCAACATCCTTCTGGGGAATCTTATATAATTATGATCAGCTGTAAAGAAAAGAGAATTAAAGGATTTAAAATGGAACATTTGAACACTGCACTCTTATTAGTCTTGTTAATCTCTCAACCTCCAGGCTCCAGTCGATCCATATGGATCTGAGTTGACAGACATATTTCCTGTGTCCCATTATAAGGCTCACTAGTGCTAATTGATCCCAAATTGAGTTAAATTCTGTTCCCTGTCATGTTTTACCATTAAACCTTTCTACCCGCTGCTGTTCATTAACACTATTTTATATCATGTCATATTGGTGACTCCATTGCCACCCCCTTTAGATGTGTATTTGGATACCCTCATGCTTGTAGTGTGCCTGTAGTGTTATCTGACATATATTGCTTTGTATTCCGTTGATGCTGTGTGATTATTGTGGAGTTTAGTAAGAAATCAAGAAAATTATGGTCTGTATAGCTATGGTCTGATTTATGCTTGACTCCAGTTGCTTAGACTAAACTAAGGTGCTGCCCTGATAATCACATTCATAGTCAATAAGAGACAAAGACACATACCACACTCCCTCGAGTATAAACTTGCAATATGTCCAATATGTCCTCATTGCTCATCAAGCCTTGGTCAGTCCCCCCGTTCCTGTTGCATTCATTATTTCACTCTTGCCTTTATATAATCACAATTCTCCTATTGCGCGCGCACACACACACACACACACACACACACACACACACACCAGGCTGTTCTACACTTCAGTGTTTAATTTTGTCACAAGATCACTGTATGTTCTGTTGGTGAAAGCCCACCATAACAAATGTCTTTTTCTGTCACGTGTCAAACCAATTGCTGAAACTGACCAGTGTGAAATATGACTCTCAAATCAATGTGTCTCAGTGGAAAAAATACATCAAATACACTGAGGCACGGAGGCTTAACTCAGTCAGTTGCCTGGCAGTAGTGAGTAATCCTTCTAATCAGGAGTAAAGTCAGAACCCCCCACCCCCCCACCCTAATCACATCCAGCTATTGATCGTCTGCCTCTACATACACTATATTGTAAACCCTGTTGCAGGAGGACAGCAGGCGTGGGAAGGGCTATGCCAGCGGGTCTATTCTTTTTTTATATAATGTGGAGGATTGTGAGAGTAAGGTTTCTACAGAATTCACTCAATCTGTAATGGTGATGTCATGGTGCATGAACCCAGCTAGCCATCACGCTTCATTTGATCCTGTGATGGAGCCTGTGCTGTGTTTAAGTAGTGTTAATTCACAATGCTGTCGCTGCCATCGCTCTGGGACCCAGCGTAACAACTGTGTGTGTTTAGACAGGGGTTGAGTCTCAACACCTTGAATGCTTCATACCAGGTCTTAAAATACTTAGTATAATTACAGTTAAATTGAGCATTTTAAATTTTAGCATCTTAAGACCTGGCGTCCACATGCGTGGACATCACATTTTGGGTTGTCTATACCATAATACTTCATTCTTAACTCTAATTTTTCTCAAAAACTACATCATGTCAAAAGATGATGCTTAGTTTTTATACTTATCAGGTCCCAATAAGCCCAAATAGCAAAGAGAAATTAAAAATGCATACGAAACAAGAGCTTGGGTCTTAGGAAGTTAAATTCAGTTGTTGAGGTCTTAAAAATGTTTCTTGGTGCACTGTTCTTTCGTTGAGAAATGAGTCCAGTCATGCAGACCTTAGTCTACAGTTGTTTTCATTTTCATGTTTTTTTCAAATCTGAAAATGGTCTTATATTTCATTCTGGCATTAAAAAGGTCTTAAAAAGTCTTCCATTTAAGTTGATGAAACTTGCAGACACCCTGTATATAGCCATCTCACTCACTATGGCACTGGTGTTGGGCCAAAACGATATGACATGCCAGAGATGGTTTCAAATCTAACCATACAGTGGAAGTGAGTGTAGGAGTCCTCCCAGCATGCATCTTCCTACATAATAAGCTACATCTGTACCAGTACCAATAATATTTTGATTGTGAAAAGTAAATTCTTACCCTATTATATTTCTTACTTGTTGGTGTATTATGCTGGTTTGGTTGAAATAGAAGGTTGAAGGTCCTTAACATTATTATCCAGCTGATCAGCACCATATATATTTTTGAGTGAGTATTTACTGCAGTTACTCATAATATTTCCATCCTTTTCACTCAAATATTACAGTGTAAGTGATCATATTTCATCCTTAGTTGATTTCTCCTTTAGGAGAAACTCGTAGCATTGGAGTTTAGCGGTAACGCTTTCATGTAGGAAATAACTGGTGATTTTAATCAAATGTCAAGGTATTGGTTCCACGTCTTCACAGCATGCCTGTGGCATCTATAATTACAAAGGTTTTCTGCTGGTTTTTGCTGTTTGCCTCCCTCTTGTACTTTGCTTCATTTGATTGGTTTCTGTCTGAATGTTGAGAGCCAGGAAGTGGTCGGATAATTATTTTTGAAATAGGGGGCCCACTAACCTTTTCTCCGAAGAGAACGTTCTTCGAAGGACACCCGATCCTTCACATCACAAGTGGCACCAAGCCACTAAGCAAAAAGGAATGTGTGAATGTATATATACAAGCATATTTGCTCAGCAGGTTTGAGGGAATCACTCGCTGGAGATATCATCAGTAAGCAGGGAAGCTTAGTCATTTCCTACACGCAGGTTCATATTCCGTCTCTATTCCCATTTCCAGGCTTGTAGAGCATGTAGGCTCAACATCTCTCTCCCCACTCTTATCTTTCCCATTCATTCCTTGCCTGTAGTCTCCAAGTTATGGATTAGCCCCACCAGGAGCTAATTTATCATCTGCAACTAGCATGGCATGACACTCTCTCACCTCACCGCTACACATTTATCAAACTGCTTCTGTTTTTGCTGCCAGTTACTCATGATAATATTTCCATCCTTTTCACTCAAATATTACAGTGTCAGTGATCATATTGGTATCTTTGCTTGTTTTGAGTACAACAATCACATTACAATCACAACATTACTTCAGTGTTATTTTTCAGGCAGGGTATTGCCACGGTGTGATGTTCAAGTGACACTCTACCCAGATAAGCACTGCTATGTAAAAAGAATACACAAAAAAGCTGCAAAGACAGTTTGTGTAGCAGTCCTTGAACACTGTCCCACTTTCACACTTACTAAGTCCTTGGCTCTGCCAGAAGCATTTGTCATCGCTATCACCCTGCCCAAGGGACTTAACTTTGTGTTAGTGTGTATCTGCTGCTATCACGTCGGAGACAGGGCTTGTCACTAGGGAGAAATCATCGGCCCTACCCTGCAATCAGCAGACAAGGCTAGCCAAATGGCTTTCATCTACAAATTAAGGCCTGTCGCTACATATTGCTCAAAATCCTAGGTTTTTTAACTTCTCAACAAAATGCCTTGGATTTGTCCTTTTCATTTATTTATTTTTACTACATTTATCTCCTTTCTTTGTGCAGGTATGTGTGTGTCTGCAGGTTGCATAATCCTTTTCACAGAGGGATACGGGAAGGGGAGGATACAGAGGGAAAATGAGAGACAACGACATAGTGGTTTAATACTCGTGCCATTCTCTTCAGTGTATTTAAGCAAAAGAGAGACTTTTTAAAATGTAATATTCTGTCGGGGTGATACCGGGGGGCCCTTTCCTTGCCACGGCTGTGTGAGCAAGTTCTATATCTTAGCCTATCAGAGTTCAGTAGGATGTGCTGTCACCAGTGCAGGCAGGTGGAAAGAGGAGGCTGCACCTTCTCCACATGTGCTACACAGCTCTCTTTCACTACAGCATGAGAAAAGGCCTGCTTCTTGCACGAACAAACACATTCAAATGGTGTACACACAAACCTCATGCACAATTCATACAAGCGCACAATCTTTCCCTCTCGTCCATCTCTCTCTATCTCTCAGCTGCATCCATAATGTCCTTCGGTTTTTCCTTTACAGCACATCAATCCTCATTTTCTTTCTCCATACACACACACAAGTATGTGAAAAGCTCCTTCTCTCTCTCTCTCTCTCTCTCTTTTCCAATCATTTCCTCACCACAAAACCAGTCAAGAAGAGCATCTGCCGCCTCCCAGATAAAGAGTGAAGCGCAGAGCGTGATGTAATACACCTAAACTTCAACAGAGGAACTTTGAGACACCGCTATCAAAGTCAATACTCCTCACTGTCTTGAGCTACAAAGCGGACCAGAGCTGGAGATTGTATCAAAGTACTTGCAGGAAGCGGGGTGATGGGGTTGCTTGTGTGTTGTGCGTGCATGTCCTGTCAGTTTGACTTAAGCAGAGCATTGTTAAAACCATACAGGGACCACAGGATCTCAGCGGGTGATGTGTCTTCTGTGGAGAGACGTGACGTACACCAAACTCTGCATTTTAATAACAGGCTGCGTGGGAACTGCTCTGAGAGATCATGACGACACGTTTGTGTGTGATGCTATGATCAAGGTATGATGAAAGTATGTGATTTAACAGGCGTATGATCAAACAAATGTGTACTACGTGTTGTTGATCCTAGCACTTATCTGTTTCGCTGGTCCTGTGTGGTTGGCACTGAAGCTTTGAAGCAACAAGTGAAATCAATAGAAATCACATTCTCCTTGATGATCTTGGGCAATTTAATCAAGATTCCTATCAAAACTAAGTTCTGACAAAAGTAGAAATAAGGCAAGATTTTATTATGTGATGTCATCAAGCAACACTTTCTGGCGTTGCTCTGCATTGACTGATTATGTGGACACTTTCACTGTATCCAGGGTGACTGCCTGAGAATATGGCGTTACCCATTTTCTGTTCATTTTGTAGTTACGCTCAAGGAAAAACTCAAACAAACATTCTAATCAAGATCATTCAAGATTCAAGATTCAAGAAGTCTTGAATCTTGAATGAAGTTCCCATATTCCCATAAGTTCCCATATTACATGAAGTTCCCATATCGATTTAAAAAAGTAAATACAATTTTAAAAAATGGTGAGTCTAGAAGGAAGCCCTTGCTCTTTGAGTCTGAGGGACTGACACCTAAACCTGATACTCTTGATGTTTTAGATCATTGAAACTCGATTGTAGCTGCACTGGAGCTATGCATGACGTCACATCGTCAATGTTTGACCAATTATCCGTGGAAATAAGGAAATAACTAAACGTTGCCAACAGCTTTTTTTCACATTGTTAAAGTGGATGAGGTTGATTTCTCCTTCAAGAGAAACTCGTAGGGTTGGAGTTTAGCGGTAGCACTTTCATGTAGGATATAACTGGTGATTTTAATCAAATGTCAAGGTATTGGTTCCTCGTCTTCACAGCATGCCTGTGGTATCTATAATATATCTATAATATCTATAGTATCTATAATATATGATTGCAACGCTGAAAGGTTTTCTGCTGGTTTTTGCTGTTTGCCTCCCTCTTGTACTTTGCTTCATTTGATTGGTTTCTGTCTGAATGTTGAGAGCCAGGAAGTGGTCGGATAATTATTTTTGAAATAGGGGGCCCACTAACCTTTTCTCCGAAGAGAACGTTCTTCGAAGGACACCCGATCCTTCACATCACAAGTGGCACCAAGCCACTAAGCAAAAAGGAATGTGTGAATGTATATATACAAGCATATTTGCTCAGCAGGTTTGAGGGAATCACTCGCTGGAGATATCATCAGTAAGCAGGGAAGCTTAGTCATTTCCTACACGCAGGTTCATATTCCGTCTCTATTCCCATTTCCAGGCTTGTAGAGCATGTAGGCTCAACATCTCTCTCCCCACTCTTATCTTTCCCATTCATTCCTTGCCTGTAGTCTCCAAGTTATGGATTAGCCCCACCAGGAGCTAATTTATCATCTGCAACTAGCATGGCATGACACTCTCTCACCTCACCGCTACACATTTATCAAACTGCTTCTGTTTTTGCTGCCAGTTACTCATGATAATATTTTTATTTTATACTCCGCAAAATATTAAAGGCAATTGTACAAGGACTGAGATAAATGTTGTTTTCCACTGCAGTAAATGAGGGGGGAATAATATTCGAAAAGTTAAAGAAAAAGTGATTCAGGCATAGGAAGAACCTAAAAAGAAGACAAATGGAAGCAACACTAATGCTCCATTACTCCATTACTAATGCCACCATTATCCCAATCCCTCCCAAAAGGGTCCAGCGGCAGACCGCAGACCTCCGGGCTCATCACCCTCCAGAGCTCCGCCCACCTCCGGGCTCATCACCCTCAGAGCTCCGCCCACCTCCAGGCTCATCACCCTCAGAGCTCCCAGAGCCCACTTTGTACTCTGATGCTCATATTTAGCTGTTGCTTCATTGTTCTAAACTGGTATGAACACCAAAGAAGGTGATTTTTGGCAAAGACACGTTGATCACTGTCAAAAACTCTTGTAATTTGGCAGTATGAACCTAAACAAAAAAATGCAACAGTTATAGCACCGTTAAAAACCTTTTGTTTTTTCACATTTGTAGGATTAGGTGACAATAGCACAAATCGGACATGCCATTTTCACCTGTTTGTCACATGAAAAGGCTAGCTAACATTTAAGTTTAGGCAAATAAAGCATCTTGGGTTAAGATTAGGGTTAGGCAACTAAAACTAAAGTTTGATTAAGGTCACACTGACCTCCACACTGTTACTTTCCACCACGCTGTTTCTAGTCATGCCTCCTCGATGTAATCCTTTCATGGCGGGGGAACGTTTTTCTCTCATGGTTTGCAGACGGAGCATGTTATTTGCTATTTAAGACATTATGCTTATTTCCAGAGATTTTATGAGACCAGGCTGAAATAACAGTCATTGTCAGCTCAAAAAAGATCATAATAAATACCTAATGAATTTGACATCTATCAAAGTGGAAAAGGTCATATGAAATTATTAGTGTGTTCACTTTTTTCCTCACTTCCGTCAACCTCAGTATAACATCCATGCAGACATTTTCCAGTTGTGTCCCTTTAATTAGCGTATTGTTAAATGTAATTTTCTGCTTAAATTAGGGGTTGTGAGAAAACCTCAGACTGCAAGCGGATCTTTGTTCAAGTGATCCAAGAGAGTTTACATCTACCTGTTACAAATATTTTGTTTTTGTTACAGGCTTTAATTTGAGTGTCACCTGCAGGTACTGTCTGGAAAGAACAAAACACACAAACACTGCACTGCACTACATATAGCTTCAGATTAATATCTATCTGTGGGAATATTTAAAGGTGTCTATAAATGGGAGTCTATGAAACTCAATTTAAAAGTCTTTCATCCAAGCTAGTTTTTCTAATTTGTTATCTGCCGATCAATCTTATTGGTGGACCTGCCGATCAATTATCACAATTAAGGGCTTCTGGATAGATCAGTGGATGATTCTGGCGGCTAGTGTGAGAGTGCGGTATAGCATATAGCAAGAGAGAGTCTCCTCTTGAGGTTAAGCTCAGCATGTGACCTTTCCATTGACTGGAGGGTCCAGAGAGATCGGGAACACATTCATCAAACCTCTCACCGTTCACCACTGCTATATACTTAGCTCAATTCTGCTCCACACACACAAACACATGGGGCCAAATAATGGTATGGCCAGATAGACACCTTTAGAGAACAGCAGCACCCAGGAAATGATCTGTCATTGAGCTCACAAGAGAGGAGGGAAGAGGGAGAGAGAGAGAATGGAAGACCACGCACCAGTGGTGATATAGACGGGAGTTGTGACTTCCTGCAAAAAGACCAAACACATGACAGTGAGATTACAGTTTTTCTCGATTGTTTACACACTAAAACTGGAACTTGAGACACGGTGACAACATTTTCCAGGCTGCAAATATACAGTAAATCACACTTTTTGCAAAGCTCTCCGCACTATTCTACACACAATCTTCATAACTAGAATCTTGCTAGAAGCACTGTCATTCAAAATGCTAAACAGAAATTACAAATTGGCCACATTTGACTACACACAGCTACAAACACGAGTTGCTAAATTGTCCAATGACAAAGCAGGGGGCCAAAGGTAAGCTGTCCTGTTTTGGAGATGAATGACACCAATGCAGAGAGCGGTAGAGGGAGATGAAGGGTGAAGGTAAGAGGAGGAGGACAAGGTCTAGGAAAAGCATCCAGGGCTGGATCCATCATGGAATGTGTCCCCTGCTGCTTAGCCAGGGAGAACAATACCTGACAAGATGAAACCTAACTGTCGACAGCAGTCCTGTTGTCTATATGGATGTAGAACACTTTACAGACCCAACTGTGCTTGCTGAAACGTATACTTTTATATTTGTTTTATATTTGAGCTAATAACATCTTTTACAACAGGCTACAGTACATGCATTAGTAGTAAGTAACTAAAGAAGAAGACTGCTGAGGTATTCATAGTGTTCTTCATTGAGCGCATCAGTGGTTCTTAGAAAGATCTTTTCATTGGATGCCGTGTGTGTATCATTTTGATGCAACATTCGATTTTGAGAAGACGCAACTTCAATATGATGTTTCCTTTTTTAAGAGATTTAGGGAGTTTTGCACAACGTGTCTATTGTTTGTTTTGTGTTTAGAGAGATTAGATGAGATGAGATAATAACGAGAACTGCACTTGACAACCACAGACGGATGATAAAGATGAAAAGAAGATTTTTAAGAGAATAAAAATAATAGAGTGCTAATGAGACAGAAGGGGAGAAGCTCTTGTCTGCTGCAGTTAATCAAGATGTGACTTACCAGCCTTGAATAGGCTTAAATATTCTGATTGTATCTGATAATAGTGTCTTCATGGTGTGCTTTAGGGTGACACGATAATTAACAGTATTCTTAGTGACCTTCCTGTGTCCTTCCTGCTTGTCTGAAGATAAGAGAAACTTCAAGCTCTCCATGTCTGCTAACTCATACTGAATTCTTATCAGTCGGCTGCCTTGAGGGTATTTGTCTGCATGGCCTAAGGCACTTGTGTTTTTTGTATCTATACATCCAAATTGAATGCAGGGAAGATGTAGCTATATGTTTTTGGGCCTTGGTCCTGCAGGTAACCGTTTTGACACTAGTTTCTGACATGCCCCATCCATCATGCCTCCTCTCATGTGACGCCCTCTGCAGAGCTGAGGAGAGGAAGAAAGGAAAGAGGAGAGAGAGCAGGGAACTGGAAGGTTCCCATCATGACTTGGTTGAACAGCCAAGCCAGATACCACATGTACTGTAATCTGGTGAGAGAGAGATACATAAAGTGGGGGAGAGAGGAGAGTAAGAATGAGGACTCAGACAAAACAAAGAAAGGAAAGAAAAAATGTGTTTGAAGAATTGAAGGGAAAGATGTAGAAAGAGAGGAAGAGGGGTTGATCTGGATGAAGCGAGATGGAGAAACAGGAGGATCACCACCTCTCACCCATAATATAGTGTCTTTTGGATTTCCCAGCACAGGAAACGTCTCTTCTCCTCTCTTCTCCACGTCACAACACATTTCATGCTCGCTCATTCACTTCCTCTGCATTCTGCCTTGAATTCATTGTCTTGTTTGGCCTCTCGATCAAATAGCACTACTTTCTCCCTGACCAGTTTAAGGGGTCAAGTTGTTTTGAGAGATCAAATCCATGCTTTTTCCATCTGATTTTGCTCCTTATTTCTATACAGTAGAATGTGTTGTGCAATGCCCCTGTGATGGTGATGATCTGAAGGGCAGATCATTGCACTGACTCTATTTATCTGTTTCCCTAATCCCAGATAATCCCTCTTTTGCACATGGCCTTGGATCCAATTTCCACCCTCACTGGAGGTGTGGACCTCAAAGGGCTTATCCAACCTTTTAACTGCAATGGTGGGAGATGGATGGAAAAGGAAAGAAAGAAAGAAAGGAGAGAGAGAGAGAGGGGGGGGGGGGGCAAAGCTACTGAGAGAGCAAGATCTGTTGCTGAGAGTCAGTCAGAGGCCTATGCAGAGGAGGGGTGTTGATCCTTTTCTGATCAAAAGTTCTCAAATCATCTCAAATCAATTTGATCAACACCACACAAGCTAAGAGCACCAAGCCATGAACAGCTATGTCAGTGACTATAGAGAGGTCAGTTAGCCTCTTCCTTGTCTCCTCATAACACCAAGCAAAGGGTCTCATCTTCCCAAAATGTCAAAAAGTAGTAGAGTGCCTTATTTTTGCACCTAACCAATCTAAACGTTATTCCACCCTGGGTCTGTCCTGCCATAGTGTTCCAGTATTTACCAAACAATTCCTCTTGGGGAATAGCAAAAGTGCAGTAACAATGCAGCAGTGTTGTAGGCGGATAGGATTTGCAGCCACAGCACGGTGGTGCAGTGAGCATGGACACTGTCCTTCATCCCAAGGACACGCTATCCAACATCTGTTGGCATCTGCCCTGCTGACATGTTCTTGAGCAAGACAACAAAACATTACAAAACATTTCAAAACATTACAAAAATGTTAACAAAAACGTATGCTGCTGTTTTTCATTAAAGGGGCATTACATCTATGATTTTTATCGACCTCTATTGGCTACCGAGGAATTGCATCATGTGTTAAACAATATATATTAATTATTATAATGCCATTGGGTGAGCTTTCGTTCCAAACAGGTGGGCTAGAAATTGAGTTTTGAAAGGAATCATTGAGTCATTGGTACTGATCAGCATACTATATGGTTATTTTGTGCTATGGGACAGTAAAAATATGACTTAGTGCACCTTTACATTTCTTGTATTGTAACATCTTGATCTTCTTTTCCTACGTACATATTGGACATGTTTCCATATTGAACTGGGCTCATGACTGACTGCCATTCTAACAGCTGTTGATGTGTGAAGACGGCATCACCATGGACATTATTAGCTCCTATTCATTGGCCGTCACTTTGATCATGTTATTTGTCAGTCACACAGACACTGGAAAAGACTATTCCTACGTTTCTCACCTCTTATCTTGGCTGACATTCATTAGAGAGGTCCAAATAGTGGCACATGTAGAAATCATATGATCAAACCCCACAGGATTGAAATGCACATGTTCTGTGCATAACAGCTGATGTGAAACATTAATCCTCAGGTGCTCAAACTATTGGATTCTAATTGTGTGGTGATGTAACTTGCATTAATAAAACTGAATGATTGGTGAGAGGAGTGCTTGTGACACGAATTACATGATTGGTTGAACAGTCTCAGTGGATGCCATTATTATTAATCAACTCCCACAAATTGCAAGGCAAGAGGCCTGCATCGGAGTTGTCCTCCGAGACTCCTGGAGCCAAATGTATAAAACTCTGTGTAGATTTAGGTGTAGAAACGTGTGTACGCACAAAACAGGAAAAATGCATATGCTCAGATGTATAAAACCCCACGTACGTCTGTTCCCACGTGTTTTTTCTTCATACATCTCAATCATCCTTAAATTGCGTGCACGTGCACGAGCCTTCTGACCATGCCCACAATTTACTATATATGGCTTCCAACACACCCCTAATTGCCTGGTTTGCATATAAAGGGCCAGCATTTAATTGAGTTTTGAGGACAAACGGCGTAAGCATTTAAGAAGAATTAGAAGAAAAGAAGCACAATTTTACGACTGTGAACTTGAAATAATGGTTGATTAAAATGACAGAAGAAAACGTGGATTATTTAGAAGCCTAAGCTCTGGTATTACCAACCAAATGAAACAAGTTGAATGGCAGAAAGTAACCGGAACCATCTCCCTTTTAAAAGCCCAATGCAACGCTCTACCACAGAGCGCACGGCTGGTCATCACATTACAGCGTCTGTTGTGGCTCATTATACAAAACAATATTATATACATATATTACATTTGGGAAACCGGACATCGCTGCAAATTGCATTTTGATGTTGGCCTGTTCAGCTGCTGTGTAAGGGAACCTGATGTATTTATTACTCAAAGAAATGATGCCACCCCACGCCATGGGCATGATATCCCTGATCTGTCCGTAAGCTTCAGCTGAAACGTCCCCGTCGCTAAAAACCCGATTGTTGTCAATACCTGTAGATGGACGGGGATGACAGGGTTCTCCGAGCGTGCCCAACACAGGGTCCAGTTCAGCACACAATTAGAAGAGAACAGCTCTTGGAAATCCACTGGCGCATTAGTCAGTCAACATCATGGACCAGAAAATCAGTACGGTCTCTGAAGACTCGTTCTCGCCTAAATTGCGCAATAGCAATATCTTCCAGCAACGCCAAGGCAGCCATCGTATCATTTGGAACAGCCATTACGCACAGCTACAGTCTTTATATAGTGACGTTTTAACGACCTGTTAACTGGTCACACCTGAAGGTGTATCCCCAATAATATGCTACAAAATAATCATCTTTATTTATATACAGATCATGTATTTATTTGTTTATTTATATAAAGATCATTATCATAAAGCATAGTGACAAACATATTTACTCAAGATAGAACGAAATGAAGGCTTGTCAAAAAAATGTTATTAACCACTCACGCATCATAGTGGATGTTTTTTTTAAACTATAGATTACATCCTAACACAATGTAGTGAAAGAAAAAAGTTCCAAATAAAATGTCATCCAAATTCACACTTTTCTGATCCTTTTTTGGATACAAACTCGAAAAATGCATATGGTACGCATGGTGTTCAGAATGCGTACCGGTAAGCACTTTCTCGCCGCCCGTGGATTTTGATACATTTGGATTCCTGCGTGGAAAGTGACGTACGTACACTTTTCGTGTGTACGCATGGTTTATACATTTGGCCCCTGGAGCCTCGGAGAAGCGGGGAAGAGCTGAGCACTCCTCAGACAGCTCATCTGTGGAGGAGTCCAGAGTCTTCCCCCCCAATTCCCCCTTTTTACTGCAATTTCCCAGCTTGGGATCAATAAAGTATATCTATCTAAATTGAGGGGGAACATTGAATGGACAACTTGAGAATTCCATTGATGCAAAGGGATTATAAATCCCTGTACATATTACAGTACATTTCCATCTCATACTATATATTTTTGGCACAGTCTCTAATTGCAAAATACTCTTAATGGGGTATTACAATCCTAAAACCCCCAAAACCTAACAAGGATATCATAGCCTAATGTTACTGCATTACATGAGCTCATTGGAAATGTCATTCCACTCAGCAAGGCTTTGCTTGTAGACGTAAACATCTTACTGCCTTCTATCAGCAGTTTGTTCGTGCGAGAGATGTCCTCTCTGAGATGACTGTTGGTTTGTTTTATGCTTGCAATATACACAGCGTGCTCCTGAATAACATTTGTAATGCCTTGATCTAAAGTGATACTGATTATTTATATCCAGTATTCTCTGCCCCAACACAGAGTTTATAAAAATATGTAACTATGCTTTCTATATTCTGATAATGAATAGTTAGATGGTGGGCTCATGGCTCATTTGCAAAATTCTTGTTCTTTCCACATTTGTGCACATAAGAGAGCTCGGTATTCTCAATATTATTATCCACTAGCACTTTTACTTCATAACCATGCCATCCCCCCCATAGTATCAATGTTATGGAACCAGAGGGAAAACTGATTTTACACTCTGTGATGAACATTACACCACCCAGTTCAGAAGCGTGCTAGAGCATAAGGAGGAGTGGTCAGAAGGAGGAGTGTGGAGGAGTGTGTTGCATACTGTGTCAGGTGAGTAGGCTGATAAGCACACCAGAGAGACAGGTAGTAATTAAAAGTGTGAGCTGGCCTGAGGGGTTTGATCTGGCCAGTAAAATGAAAAATGTTAATTTGTTTAACTAGAATAGAGTATAGCACTACATTTCACATGAACTCATATCCTGAGGACATCAACTTCCACCGCTCATCCCTCATTCATCATGGGCTGCTGGTTTAATTCATTCAAATGAAGGTATTACAACCAGTCTTTACCACAGGCTGAGTAAACCAGGGCTGCACCAAAAGGTAAACAGCAGCATAATTGTTTAGTATGTATGACCAATTAGTGTGATGCACTTTTAGTAATCCATAAAAAAGGTCCTGGCTTAGAAATGTCAATTGGAAGGGCAAGGAAAGGAAGAAACACAACATCAAATGTAACACACTCTGAGGTAATTGGATTCCTGTCATGGTGGGGTCGTAAAAGAAGAGACATTAAGCATAGTACTGATACATTTTCTCTTCTGACTCTTGACTCCATTCATATGCAATACAATTCCCCCCTTTTGCTACCTGGGTTTAAAATACAACCATTGGCTGGTGAGACCACAAATGAACAAATCTCAAACTTACCAGAATTATGTACTTTCAGGTAATATGTTGATCATCTGCCAACTTCCCTCTAGCCTGCCAATGACAGATAGGTGCTACCATATAGGCATGCATTAGGGAGCGCTTGTGTGTCATGGACGCATGCAACATGTGCAAAGCAGGTTTCTACCAATGGTGGGTTCTCCCTTTCTTCCTCCCCCTCACACTCCAAGTAACAACATGCTTATCGTTCACGTCTCCAGATGAATTGTATCAGGCCGGCGCTGCTTTCATGACTAATCGCTGTATGGCACCAGTGGCTGAGATTGAAATATGAAAAGCTTGCTTGAATTGCTTCACAATCTCTTGCAGCTTCTGGGACTAATTTACACATGGAACCTTTTCATGGAGAGAAAACCACTGATGTAATCACAGCACACTCTCCACCATAATCCAGCATGTTATTATGTGTGTGTGTGTGTGTGTGTGTGTGTGTGTGTGTGTGTGTGTGTGTGTGTGTGTGTGTGTGTGTGTATTTGCATCTCTGTTTATGCTCATATAATAACCACATTTATATATTGATGATGCTATCGCTGTGGCACTTCACACAGCTGTATCTCACCTGGACAGCTACAGCTCAGCATTCAACAACATAATCCCCTCCAAGTTCATCACCAAGCTCAGGTCACCGGGACTGAACACCTCCCTCTGCAACTGGACTGCCCCCAGGTAGTGAGGGCAGCAGGAGCATCTCTTCCCACCCAGGAGACTGAAGCGATTTGGTATGGGCCCCAAGATCCCCTGCAAGTTCTACAGCTGCACCATTGAAAGCATCTGGACTGGGTGCATCACCAAGGACCTCAGTCACCCAGCCCACAGACTGTTCACTCTGTTACTGTACTGTACTTACTATATTGTCTTTTTTTTTTTTATTCTTCTGTCTTTTGCACTTTTGCACTTTGGCTTTTAACTAAGCATTTCACTGTATACAACACACCTGCTGTATTCACGACATGTGACAAAATGAACTTGACCTGACTTCATTAGCCCTTTAATGCATTTATGTCTGATACATTGATTGGAGAGACGTGCCAGGCGCAGTGTGGATGAGATGACCTTCATGACGCCATAATTCCCGTGTCAGCTCACCAGCCACGCTGCCCCACATACAGATGGATTGTGGGACTGTAATCAAGTTTAAGGATTAAACAGCTCTGGGGAATAAGGTGTAATAAGCCCCGTGTGTTTAATATTGAAACGGCACTACCAAATAGCTTAGGGGATACAGGGAGTTCAGTGTGTGTGTGTGTGTGTGTGTGTGTTGCTTGTGTTCTTGTGTGTGTTCATGGCATCACTTATAGCACACCCTACACCATATAGTAGGGTGTGCCAATAGGGGTAGGTCGGGGTTTGGGGATTGTATGTTACTGGGATGAATGTGACATACAGTATGCAGGTTTGATGGCAGCATTGGATTGGTAATGCACTGAAAGGCCCTTTGACAACTTGGAAATTGGTTCTGCCATTTCTGAAAGAACCTTGCTATCTTCTTCATATTGTGTTTGCAAATGTATGTGGCTGTGTGTGTGTGTGTGTGTGTGTGTGTGTGTGTGTGTGTGTGTGTGTGTGTGTGTGTGTGTGTGTGTGTGTGTGTGTGTGTGTGTGTGTGTGTGTGTGTGAGAGCGAGAGAGAGAGAGAGAAACAGAGGAAGAGAGAGAGGCTATGACTACAGGCATTAACATCTGCATTTAAGTTAGCTTAAACTCTAAAGAGTATGTACATTTCAATCTGAGGGGCGAATCTGTGGAACAGAGGTGGAACTCAAACAAAGTAAGAATATAAACCAGTTCAAGAAAAATATGAAAACATATTTTTGGACTAAAATATAAATTGAATGACATAGCTGTTTCTCTTGCTGTAATAGGCAACTCTATAAGGTCATATTAAAAGGCACTATCGCAATGAGGTGGAACTTCAGTGTCTTCAGTGTCTTATCAGAGTCACTTACCCAGACTCTCAAACCAAACAGTTGATTATATTGATCTTACACTTTAGGAGCAAATCTCACAAATGGCAACTCAATAATAAATGTGTTGACCTTTGGATTTGATTATGTCCTCCCAGCATTTACAGGATCTTGATGGACCATGACATTCATAATGTCATTGGGACTACAGAGCTGGAAAGACAAGGACAGAAGGGAGGGGGGGAGCGATAGTGTGCTCATTGAGGTTTAAGAGGGTCAATACTGCAGTGGCCTGGGAGTGCAGAAATATGGCCTGGGACAGTCTCACAGACACACCAGTGCACATACACACACACACACACACACACACACACACACACACACACACACGCTCAGGCCAGCGCGACCAGAACATCAGTGCCTTCCCATACAGAAATGTAATATATGACATATATGCCCCTATATCAGCGAGCGATACTGCCATATATGTTACATATAAGGTGATATATTATTACCACATACATACATCCTCTGGATGTATGACGATATAGGTTTTAACATATATGAAATATCCATAGTAAAATGTGTATATGTACATATATTCAAAATTTGTATTGTATGAATTTGTATATGGTATTATATGTTGCAACCATACATGTTAACAATATATGTTTAATTTATATATTTATATATGTTTATTAAAACAACATATATACAACATATATAACATAAACATATGCCTCTCCTCGTTAGTACAGAGACCGGGGTTCAATTCCCGGACGGGGAGGACTCTCTACTTATATGGGGCGGCTGTGGCTCAGGAGGTAGAGCGGGTCGGCCTCCAATCAGTAGATCAGAGCTTTGATCCCCGGCTCCAGTCCACATGTTGAAGTGTCCTTGGCCAAGACACTGGTGTGTGAATGAGAGGCATATACTGTAAAGCGCTTTGGATAAAAGTGCTATATAAATGCAGTCCATTTGTATGGGTTAGACATATATGTCATATAAAATTGTTCCAGTTTCATATATAGTATGTACATATATGTTTTTCCTTCATATGTACATATATTTCATATATGGAAATCTACTATATGTACATATATTACATTTCAGTATGGGTTGACACACTCGAGGATTTCAGATTCCAAAGCTGTCGCTGGCTGCTGCTGAGGAGAGGAAAAGGAGAGAACCAGTTGTTGCTCTGCTACAACACTGGACATAACTGTACTGTGTGTGTGTGTGTGTGTGTGCGTGTGTGTGTGTGTGTGTGTGTGTGTGTGTGTGTGTGTGTGTGTGTGTGTGTGTGTGTGTGTGTGTGTGTGTGTTTGTGTGTGTGTGTGTGTGTGTGTGTGTGTGTGTGTGTGTGTGTGTGTGTGTGTGTGTGTGTGTGTGTGTGTGTGTGTGTGTGTGTTCGCATTCCATTTAACAGCTCTTCTGATGAACTTCATCAACAGCACACATTGTAGTCTCATGTCCTGTGAGCCTAAAGGGTAATGGCAGATCAT
The DNA here is from genome assembly GCA_034670385.1 of Hoplostethus mediterraneus. Lineage (NCBI taxonomy): Eukaryota > Metazoa > Chordata > Actinopteri > Trachichthyiformes > Trachichthyidae > Hoplostethus > Hoplostethus mediterraneus. The sequence continues at coordinate 22,391,747 of JAXDDW010000001.1, forward strand.
TTACACTGAAAGATAAGAGAATACATCAATGCAGGAGAAAAGAACGGGGGGAGGATTCCTTTTTGCTCTATCAGATGTGAAATAAAATGGCTCGCTGTGAATATGAATGTCAGACAAACTGCAGTATTTATCATCATCATATACAGAAAAAATATAAAAATCATCATCCTTGTGTGTTCCTATGAAGTGTACAAGTGACAGTTCCACACAAGCATACACATGCATGCAAACAAACACACACACACACACACACACACACACTGAATCAAAAAAGAGAGAAAACTAAATTGAATTTGAGAAATGTATGGATCTTTATTTCTTTTTGCATTATCTGTGTGCAGGCTCTCACATTGCTCTTGCCTTTTATCATTTTTTACATTTTTTTCATTAATTTTTCATTTCATGTTCCCCCTTAGTGGAACTCTTTGAAGGCAGGCCCCACAGGCTCCTATTAGTACACTCTATCACAGAGGAGAGACAAGGGGAGAAGAGCAGCAAGGTCTTATGAAAATCACTCCTCTGTTGATGAGAGAGAGAGAGAGAGGGATGGAGAGAGGAGAAGAGGAAAACAGGAAGACAGGGAGAGGAGTAGAAAGAGGGATGGAGAGGGGAGGAGACAGGGTTGAGAGAAGAGGCTATGTGCTTGCTTTAAGTAAAGTGAGACGTTTTTAATGATCAGGAAAAAACAGAAAGGGCAAGAGGAGGAGAAAGCAAGACCTAACTCCAGGGGTGGCCGTTTTGAATGCCAAGAGAGGTAAAAGGAAAACTCTCAGATACTCTCACACGTATCATCAATTTGTGGTGTTAAATGCGTTCTGTCAACTCTTTGTTGAAAGGTGGTGAATCAAGATAGAAAACCTTCAACCTTTAAGCTCTTTGATTCTGAGGGACCGACACCAACAATTACCGTTGATGTTTCAGATCGTCGGAAAATGTCAGCAATTAAATTCCACTTAGTTGCACTGGAAATATCTCAACGGGGCGTCACGCTGTCTGCATTTGGCCACTTATCCACAGGAATAATAAATATACATCACCAAACAACAAAGTGGACCCTATAGGAGTCAGAAAGAAAAATGGAACAAAAGAATGCAGATATTCAGAGGAGCTCAAAAGTTACAGGCATAGTGTTGAAAGAAAAAGTGAAAACACAAAATGTAGCATCTTCCCAAGTGAGAGCACACATGCAGGGACTTAGTTGTGCCTTACAAATTTTATTTTTGAATTCATTTATTTAAAAAAAATGTGAAATGAACAATTCAAGATAACCATGACCAATTTAAATTTATACAACTGAAATACTTCCAAGTCTTCTTTCAGGGCGTCAATTGATCAATATGTGGTTGGAAGTGAAAGTGTTGAAAGCAGCCTCACATGCAACATATCATATTGGACCAATGGATGATTATTTGTGGCATTTAGGGGAGATGCTAGGGGAGATGACCTGCTTGGACAACCACCCCCCATGGAGGTCTGTATTCAAGGCCTGCTTATCAGAGCATGCGCTTCTCAATTTATCCATATTTTCTCAAATCTCTCCATTCTTTCTCTCTCTCCCCACCCCCTTATCTCATCTCTTCTCTATCTGTCTCTTGTTATTTTTAGCCCTCATTACCTTTTTAATAACTGGGCTCCAGGTCCCGAAGCTAGTCGGGGAGCAAGTTAGCTAATGCTGCAATTCTGAAGGCATACGGCAAATTCTCTGAATCTCACCAAGCCCCAAACTACGACAGCAGGTAGCCCCCAGGATAAATTGCGACGGGGAAGGATAGTCCGTCGGGTTGGAGAGTCTGTTATCGAAAAAATGGGAATACTGGGAAAAGCTGAAACACTGAATTAGAGCGAAGGTAATCACTGTTGTACCGAGGAGGAGATAATGAAGCGGTGATACGGTTACCCAGTGTGCCGCTGAGAAGAGCAGGCCCCCTGTCATTTATCCTAATTACAATAATCCCATTATAAACCGCTAAAACGGATGCCAGGAGAAAATTAACAAGACAGAAGTCACGTCATCTGCAAGTAGGGGGGATTAGCCTGAGTTACACACCTGACATCTTAAATAGCCCATTAGAGCTCCACTCAGGAGACAGGGCTTTCTGCTGCTTTACGGCTTATATGGTTGTGACACCAGTCGGATAGAAGCTTGACACCAGGTCAAATAACACTAGTCAGAGGCTAGTCAGAGTTAGTTTTCTGATCTAGTTTCAGACGTCATACTTATCAAAGATCTTGATTGGCCAAAGCAAAATGGAGAAAGAGATGGAATTCACAGTTCCATAGGCGCCGATTTATGTTTTTGCCAGTGGGTGCTCAAATGAAGTGAATACCACCAAGGTGAAGATTGTCACAAAATCACTTTCATTGCGCTTGCTTTAGTAATTACCGTGGTGCAGGATACTGTCATCTGTCAACGTAGACACACACCCAAACCAAATGCAACACTGCTCTGCTACAAATTCATCCCTGGTGGTGGATCCTCACTTTGACTGTCTTTACACTCGGTATCTCTCTCTGTTTTTTAATGACCAATTTTTTAAGTTTTTACCCGATCATCACCGTGTTTCACACTTGCTGTGTCGCTAGCTAGCAGCTACGTGATGGAACAACGTTGGTTTAGCCGACTCTAACGTTGCATTGGCAGTTGGCTACGTGACCACGCCCCTTAACGTAGTTTAATTGGATAATGCGATTTGTAGTTAAAACGTTCACCGATATTAATAAGTAATAATAGAATAAATAGATGCAGGTTTTTAATACATTTATTTATTCATTTATTTTTTAATCGGCCTTCCCTGTGGGTGCTCAGCCTTTTCGGTCGGTGCTCGAGCACCGAAGCATCTTTTTTCCAAACGTTTGGCAGCATTCTGTCTATTTGTGTTTATTTGTGTGTGCTTCCTTGCATACGTATGTCACTATATGTTGCGTCTCTCTCTGTGTCTCTGTGAAAGGGTTACATAATCGAAACCCCAACAGAGGAAAAAAAAAAAACATGACAGAGGCCATCACAGGACGAAGCCCATTCGCCCCCTGGCTCAGGCCTCTGACAAGGCTACGAGTCACTTAAAATAGCCCCCTATTCTGTTACCCACATTAGAGCCTCAACAGCCTCCCACTGTGGATCAGGGCAAAGAGAGAGAGAAACCAGGACCCCTGTGTGAGGCATTCAGATTAATGGAAAAATGGCTTCATCTTGTGTGTGTGTGTGTGTATGTGTGTGGGTGTTTGTGTGTGTGTGTTGGACGATAGGAGTGATTGGAATGAAAAGTGAGGGGTTGGGAGGTCAAGAAGGACAGAGAGAGAGAGAGAGAGGGGAGACAGAGGAATTACACAGTTGTTCTGCCTGATATCCTGCTCTGCGACACCTTCTCCCTCAGGGTACTGTGACATCCAGAGGACACGTCTAAGAAACTCTTATCAGCCTTCGCACACATGCGCACACACATTCACATATTCACAAACACACACACACACACATATGCACATACAGGATGATCCCCAGTGAAGTCTCAGCTAGAGGAGGGAGGGTATTGTGTAAGGGTGTGAGGAGAAAACGATTCTAGCTGATTTATTTGACATCTCACCCGTTCAGTCCTGCTTGATTACTGTGATGCCATTTGGTACGAGCTCACGTTACCTCTTCAGTGCCGACAGACAAAGGAGGTAAAGCCAAAGGATAATGGCTCTGATGTGCTGATCGCTCTATGTAGACATGCGTATGCTCACTGTATCATTAAGGGGCCTGTCTATTTTTAGACCTCCAGCAAGCCATGCAGTATTCATGCTTCATTTAAAGACAGCCTATTTCTGTCCTGCACATCATGATGCCGACGGCCCTTCAGCGATCATCGTTGTGGGAACCCATGACACGTGCGGCCGTCATGTGCACAGTACTTATGGCACGTATAGCACAAGGCACTAAAGGAGCGGTAAGTGGCTGAAGCTAACTTAGCCCAGTTATAGCCCGCCTGGCATGTGGACATGTGTGTTGGTAAGAGGTGAAGACAGGGTGGCGAGGAAAAAAGGGCACTATCAGGAGTTGTTTTTGATGGTGGTGGGGTATGAGCATGTGGTTGGGGGGTGATGGGGGGTGATGGGGGTGATAATAGAGCAAAAATAGCACTATGTGTTTGTGAGTACAACAACACCCATGGTTGCAAATAACCGGTCATGCCGAGTCTCTTCTATTGATTCCAAAATAATGACTTCTTGTATGTGTATGTGTATGTGTATGTGTATGTGTATGTGTATGTGTATGTGTATGTGTATGTGACGAATAAAGCTCTTGAATCTCTTGTGTACCAGGATGATTTTTCTCCAGAGCCAGCTACCTGATGCTGGGTGTTCTAAACAGCAAACATAGCAAATCTAAAAGCTTTCATGAAATGGGTCTATAGGTTGAATCAGTATTTCGTTGTATCGATCAGCTGTAAAGCATAGCAATATGATCATTTATTTCTATGAAAAACTTTGAATTATCTATTGGTTTATTGGGCTGTTATCCTCCAGCACAGTCTCATGAGATTATCTATGAGATTATCTTTTACCCTTTTTTTTTTCCCCTATGCATTCTTTATTCTCCAGCACAGACTCCTTCTGATGATTGGCACTGAAACAAGGAGCAACAGGGGTTGTTTATAAGACATGACAGTGCTGAGATGGCAGGTGGTGTCATGTAAAAGAAACAGTGTGATAATGTGATAACGTTTTCTGCACAATACTGGATCCATTAACTTTGCTTTGATTCCTTTACTTTGTGTGTGTGTCTGTGCGTAATTATGCATTCACCCGCATTCAATCTCGTACATGCACGCACGCATACACTTCTGTCTCTACACTGCCAGACACCCCTGTGTGTGTGTGTGTGTGTGTGTGTGCAACAGCTGGAGGGAGCAGATGCAGCATGGTGTCCCTGGGGTAGCGGCGGGCCATGCACCATCTCCTCCTGTCCAGACAGAGACAGGCTGGCCTGGGGTGAAGACTAGACAGGCCAGGTCCTGCCGGGGGTCCAGGTCAGAGACACCACTCAGCACTGACTAGGGGTGGGCGATCTGACTAAAAATCAATATTGTGATTATTTCAAACTTTTACCTGATTACGATGAATGAACGATTATTTTATTTGTTTTGTTTTATTTTGAAATTTGTTTTATTTTGAAATTGACCGGATGCTCTATGCCATTCCTGTGTCTGACTTCCTGCCCGGCTTGACACATTCGCTCGCGGCTCGCCAAAAACGACCGGTCCAAACCTGTCTGAACACGGCGTTACTGGACGGGGCGGAGGGACGTGACTGAATACCACGTAGTATTTTTTAAGGGGACAGTTCATGAACGCAGTATTGGGGAAAGTATTTGGCCCGTTCATTCACGGGAAAGTGATGTTACGTCTGATGCGCGCGCATACACACACACACACACACACACACACACACACACTCACACTGGTTGTTTTGCTAACTGGCGCTTCTAGACGTTCCTCGTTCTTGTCGCCTAAATAACAATCGAAATTAACAATTTTTAAAATTTGCCACAATTACATCATTAAATCGCGATTACGATGATAAACACGATAATCGCCCACCCCTGGGTTACCTCTTTAAAAAAGATCATATCTTGTCCTACTCCCTTTCCTCTCAGTCTCTCTGACTTTTCTTCCCCTCTGTCCAACTCTAAATAAACATGCATCTCTTCTCATTTTATACCTTTTGGCCCAAATTATCCTTCCCTTCACCATAATCTGATATGTTCTTTTTTATGAGGCAATGATCTCTATTATTTTCCATGTATGTATGTATGTGTGTGTGTGTCCTTGTGAACATAGTTCCATTAAATACTCGCTCCTATCCAGTAATCTGTGCCGCGGCATTTTAAAATACACAATCAACCTTTTACTCTGGTATTCTATGGGTCAGCTATTAGAGGTGAAAGGGGAAGCATCGAAGAGGAGGAGTAATTGTCACTGGAAAAAACTGCTACTGCTGTCATAGCCTCCAGGAAAGAACGTCTCAGAAGTTCTCTCTCACCCAACTCTTGATTAAATCGGTGGGTCAACCTTGGTGGGTAAAGTGCCCAAACAGCTTGTGTACGTCATCTCTCTCACCTCTTCTGCTGCTGTCAAGATAAGAGATTAAAAAGAGGATCGGGAGATGAACAACCGATGAACAACCCTTTATTTGCTAACACCTGCATTTATCCATCTCCCTGTCCACTCCCCCCTCCCACGCCTGCAGTACCCTAGTGTTGTGCCCTGCCCACCCGCCTGCTCAGACTGCCGTGAGGCCGGCCCACAGGGGAAACCAGCTGGAGGGGCTGGCCGCAGGAATCTCTCATCCGCACACACTTTCTAATATGAAGCTCTAGTGGAATATATGTGGAAGAGCAACCATCCACACCATGCGCCTAATACATAAACAGAAATGAACACCATGTAATCCATTACAAACCGTCTTTGTTCAAGCTTTACCCACTAAATCAAACAACAGCCTTTAGCAAGTGCAACCGTACCATGTCCGTGTCTCCCGGGTTGCAAAATGGCAATGCATATATGTATATGGTAATGGTTTGATACACACATTATGCATGTTCCATACATTCACATTAGACTGGGTGACAAGCAAACCACACTCCATGAGATGAGATGATGAGATGAGTAACAGCTCATTTCCCAGGGTGGTGTGTTTCAAATGGAGGCTGGTGACGGACAGGTGTGCTGTTTATTAATATGTGTGTGTGTGTGTGTGTGTGGTTGTGTGAATGTGTGTGAATGTGTGAATGTCACCCTATGGGGGAGGGATGCAACCAATTCCACCTGACCTCTGGCACATTGTAAGTCATGTCACACCCCATAGTACTTAAGCCAACCATCCAGTATCCTGCCATCACAGTCCATTGTCGTCTCTCTGATGCTTTATGGGCCGCTGTTTAGCCTTTATGTTCAAGGCCAAGTCCCTGTAAAGTAAATGACATCTTCTCCTGCTGCGTCCTCTCTCCTAACATTTTCCCTCATTGATCCATAGTGAAAAGTGAAGAGTAAACCGCCATCCTCGTCTCAAGTTCAACCCAGAACTCTCTCAGACTACGATGGACAGAAAAGACAAAATTCCACTTGATTAGAGTTTGGTAGAATTAGTCATACATTTGACTCTCTCTTTTTTTTTTTGTCCATCCCAGACAAATGCTTCCCCTTTGGAACAATTAATGTGCATTACTATGGTAAGATAAGGAAAAGGCAATCCCACGATATGACTGTAGGAGCTGTACATTCTCAGTTTGGGCAAGTGTCTGTTAATGACAGTGTGAATGCACAATAGCATGTGTATTCTGGATGCAGATGCATCTGGATCCCAGCTGTACAGAACCCAAGCTAGTGTGAGTGAGCTTTTACAGGTTTTGATTGAATGAATCCCATCCATGCCAGGTCAAACCAACATGGGATGAGATCGAGAAACTCATTCGCACAACAAATGACTTGGTCCAAATATTTTACTCCGTTCAATTTCTGCTTTTAATAGCTCATCTTAAATCTTACCATCTGTTTATTTTTTTCTCTTAAATGAACTGCGTTGCCTTGCAGCTCAGGAAAACCAGTGAGCTATTGCATTAAGGTGAAGGCAGTGAGCCTTCAACCTAATGCCTTCAGCCTAGGAATGAAGATTTGAAGGCCAATATGTTTCAAGACTGTGATTACTGATGTTGCAGTATTTATGACACAATTGCACAGGTCATTAAACAGGAATCAAACATCAAACATTAAACATGGACATAACCTTGGGTCCCAGAAGGGAGCAGGTACACCATACAGTATGCCTGGTTGGGGATCTAGAAACATTTTTGCACAGCCAGTATGAAGTTTCTGTAATCAAGGTCAGTTGGTCTAAAAGCCCTTCGTATGAACCACAGACCTAAACACGGGACATGAAACTATGCTTGAAGAGCCCTGCAGAAAGAGAGAAAGAAAGGCTGCACCTTCTGTGTTCCCGCAGAGATGACAGCGTGACAACAAAACTCGTTTTCTCGTGATAACAGGTTCATTTAGCTCGTTATCTCGAGACATCAAAAGGCCGATTTCTCGAGATAACGAGGTAAATTATCACGTTTCATATTTGTGTGGTATTGGTGTTTACCGAGAAACACTGACGCCAACATTCTGTTTAAATTCACAAGCGTGGACCGTGACATCACACACTGCTCTGTGGGTTTGGGAGTTTCAAAGCAAACCATATGAACTTTTGCCATTTGTTGTAAGAATGTTTTCCTGAGTGATTTGATATGAGGGTATTTACATTATGGGGTAGGCTTACATACAGTGGTTAACTTAAAGCAGATGTGTTCAGTCCAGTAGGCTACAACCAAAATAATTCTTGTTGGCATAGGGGAACTGGAAAAGAAACGACCGACATTGGTGGGTGTTTGAATGGTATAATAAAGTAAGATAACTGTTCATAACTGTGATAACGGGTTATCTCCATATCTTGAGAAACAAAGCTCATTTTCTCGTGATAACGGCATTAAAAAAATAATTACAAGCACGGCCGTTCTCAGCTTCCGTAATATTGCATAAAACATATAAACAAAACAATACCTTCAGTAAAGGCATCGGAATCCAAGCAGGGATTTGGAACCAAAATGATATCTCTTTACATCCTTTCCCAGAATCCAAAATGGAAGTCAATCAGTCAGTAGGGGAAAAAAAATCAGATTCATGACTTCATCTTGTTTGTCTTGACAGCCACAGAAGGAGGCAAAAGTTTGAAGGTGTGGTAGATTTCTCCAAAGTTCCTCCAAATGAAAACAATGAGCATCTGGCTGGCCATGTTCTGCATGCTGCCACATGAATGCAGCATAAGGATGTTTCTCCTCACCTCAGCTTGCATTTGACTTCATGGCATTTTCCTATTTCCAGTGTTTTGAATGTTTGAAACACTGAACATTGAAATATTGAACAGATGTTAACAGATGTGCAATGTATTATATATATCAAAGTCAAATGTCCTGGATACAGCTGGTCATATATTTCAGCTAGCCCACACATTACTTGTGTAAACTTAATTTTTGCACAGGCCCACTGACCCAGGAGCTAATATCTTAATTCATAAAGTCCATGATCGACCTACGATATCAGAAACCTTGTCCATGTTGGCACTATTTTGTAATTGATTGATTTTAACTCAAGTGGATAGGAAGCTGATTGGAAGCAAGTGTTTCCCTTAACTCCCTTAACCCTTAACTTAACTTTGTAGTGGTACGGCATCCCGGGGGTGCGTGGGGGTTTGGGGTTGCTCAATGCACATCTGAGGGAAGAATTGTTCAAAGCACGGGAGAAAAGCAATTTCCCACTCGATGTATAATTACATGACTTGTTGAATATATAGACTCTGCTAGCTGCAGGGGTAATGTCACTCTGCGGATGGCAACGTTCAATGTTGGAGAAAAAGGTTAACAATTACCTTCTGATGTGGAATCGACATCAGATTGTTGTCGGACAGTTTTTTTTGAGGTCAGACTGCAGCCTTGTCCGTCTAGCAGGTGAATTCTTTGTGTTTTCTCCTCCTTGCTCCTAAGGGGGTTTTAGGGGAAACATTTCAGATGCAGGTGATCACAACATGATACAAAATTGAGATCTCCCCTATTTCTTAAGAGATGAAGGAAAGACGACTCTGAGCAAAAGATTTTTCCTTTGGGAAAGAGCTCCATTTAGATCCATTTCTATACATTGACCAATTTATTTTGCAGATATTGCAGCAGTGTGCCACAGATGAGACTATGTATGGGAAACACTGAGTCAGAAGCATAAGGTTAAGGAGATGAAAAACTTAGCTGATGAAAGTAAAGTTGAGGGCTCTTGTTGCTGGTGTTCAGGTGGTCTCGTCTGGATGCAGGGGGCTCCAGGGATAGATTGGTGAGGGGAGAAATGTTTCACGTGTCCTGGTCACATAATCCAATATGACACTTGTGTGAATGATAAAAAAGAAATGGGCCATGACCTCAATTCACTTTCAGCTGTGGGATAATGGGGCTATTACTTATTACTAATGTGCACTTAGCCACATGCATGTAAGAAAAAACGTCTACAGAGCTGGAAGGCTGCTTTATCTAAATGACGTGAACATGACCACGAGACAAAGAAGAAATCTCTCTCTGCCTCTTTCACACACAAAGTGCAACCCTGAACTTATCCAGACATTACTAGAGGGATTGTATGTGTGAACGCAAATGTCCGAATCAGTCGGTCTGGAAATTAAACAGACTGTACCCACCCAGGCACCCTAGTCTGAAATCTGTTTTATAGCCCAAGTGTGAACGGAGCAGAAGATTCTCTGGATTATTCTCTATGAGCGAGTGGGCGTGTTGATGGCGTGAAACCGGGATAATACAAACATCCAAGGGTGAGGAAGAAGATAACTAGAGAAAATGTTGGGTATTGACATCAACACAAAAACTGAGAGTCGGTTCCTTCGTGCTGTAAACTAAACACTGCCACTTCCACAGCGTACTTTTTGCGTCATGTCCTGTCTCCCTCTCTACCCAGGCCCCGCCCCTTGCCTAAACTAACCGGAGTATTTTCTCTTGTTGTGAACGCATCCGAAAAGCACATTCTCCGGTGGTGTGCTGTGTGTGTATGTGTATGTGGGCAACTCGGGTTAAAGAGCGGACCTGACTCTGGAGAATATGCGACATCTCTCTGTTTCTTCATTTTTCTTTCTGTCACTGTCCATATTTCGCTCTCCTCCACCCCGGCCTCTTACTGACTTTGTCATCATGTTAGGTAAGGGCAATTTGCTGATGATGCAAATTCCAAGGTTACCTCACCTATCTGGCTGCTTGTTAGAGGACAGCTTAAATATTGAGCCCGTGAAAGATAGTCATGTACATATCTGTTCATTTATCTACATTCCAGTAATGTCTGCTCTGTGCTGAGAGTTAAGGTCAGCATGTGACATTCAGCATAAAGGGGTAGTAAAAGTTTGACATGTAAGTGTGTGTGTGTGTGCGTATTAGTGTGCTGAAGGATTGTGTGGCATAGGGATTTGCTGAAATGGTGCTCTAATCTTTATTTATGTATAGCCATAGGCTTTGCAGCTCATATTCAAGAATAGGAGGCACTGACCTCAGGACCACCTGAGGAACGCATGTCGAGGACCGCATGCTAATCTTGGAAAATAGTCACCGAATCGATGACTTACAATAAGGACAATTATAAGTAGGACTACAGTGGAGTGAAAAGAAAAGCCATATAACTTACATAATAATAATGATAACAACAATATTATAGATAATATAATAGTAATATAATAACCATAATTGCCATTGTTTTATAGCCTTATCCCATTCTTCGAAATGATCATAGATGGAATTAAGGATAAATAAAGAACATTTTCATAAATGAGCCCAGAGGCTATAATGTGGGAGGACTCTTCATCACAATCATAATGAATTGTATGACCTTGGTACACAAACACACAAGCAAGCAGGCATCCAAACTAACACAAAACCTTCCCCCCATCAGCTACTGAAGTTTCTTTTTAACTCTAATATGGTGGAGCACAGTCACACTCCTCAGCTCAGCAGTATGAAACACCTCTGTGATGGGACGGAAAAAAATACAGCCCTTCATCTCAGAGACAAGTGGATATGCATGTGTGGGTTTCTTTGCGTGCATTTTATTTATTTATTGTGCTGCTGTTGTTTCTTTATTGACTGGTTACTGCTGTGTGCTTCTCTGTTCCAATATCCTGGTCAGCAACAACGCCTAGACACAGAGCAAAGTTATGGAGAATGAAGAAAGATACCTTTGAAAATGTTCAATTCCATTCAACTTCAGAATTAAAATGATTAGCAAAAGTAAAGCTACATCAATTGTGATGCTGATCAAAGCTGGTGAGTGTTTGGACGGGTGACACCATGTTTGAGACAACAGCCTAAAAGTTGAGCTCCATCTGTCTAACTAATAATTTCCTAACAAAACTACTAAAAACTCGGCAAAATTACACAAATTTAACATGGCATCATCTTGACTACAATTCCTAATTACTATTTGACGAACTAAACACCTGTTCCAGATGTATAGCTCTGCTGTTAGGATGAGCCTACATAACCGACTTCACTGGTATGGCATGTTATATCTGTTTCAGACAGATACAGGTTACAGTCAGCAAAACGGCTTCAAATTACTTCTCAAAAAGATATTGTATTCAAAACATCTGGGGAAAGCGTCTGTCGACAGTATCCCACACAGAAACATCTATCAGTGTCCTGAACTCAGTTCCCATGGTAACTTGAGGGCCTGCTGGATATACAGCAAGTATCCACAAGTAGATTTATTCTGTGTCTGTGGATGAGGGAAGTTTAACTCAGATACACTCAGACTAGACAGACATCACCATTCACTGCATTCCACACTTTCCTAAGCAGTATCTGCGACTGGTGATATACGATATCCGCTTAATGCTTACTTCAGGAAATTGTCTGCCTACTGGATGTACTCAAGTGTTCCTGTGTGTTTTATGAGCTCGGTGCAGGAAATCCAAGATAAGATTTGAGGAAATACAAATACAAATACAACTGATTTGGAGTCCATAGAAAATACCTAAGTTCATTCACTTAAGACATTGTTGCCTCAAGGCCCAATAATTACAAGCTTTGTGTGTGTGTGTGTGTGTGTGTGTGTGTGTGTGTGTGTGTGTGTGTGTGAGTGGCAGTGTCCTGCTTTAGCCGCCATTCACAAGACCTCTCAATAGCTCAACTCATTTCCTCCCATTCAGCAGTGGAGTGAAGGTCAGCAAATGAGAACAATGATGAGGGGAGTGAAAAGAGAGGAGAGAAACTAAGGCAAATTGGAATTCAGACAGACACACACACACACACACACACACACACACACACTTTATTTATTCCTGTTGGCTTTTGCTGGTGACCATGCTGGGGCTCAACAAATGAATCACGACTCCCAAAACACTGAAGAACACTTTGAAATGTGCTGCTTGATTGATTGCTTGTGGGTCATTCCATCACTGTGTCTGTGGATGTGTGTGTGTGTGTGTGTGTGTGTACGTGCGTGTGTGTACGTGTGTGCCTCAAGGAACCCTCTCCCCAATTCTCTTGTTCCATCTGTTGTTGAAGCTCTCTCTTCCTTTTCACCTGAATGCCTACCTAATGTGTCTCCGCTATCTTCACCTGACTTCCACCTCCACTGCTTCTCACTCGAGCACAAACACACAATGACATGTACATGCCCTCTGGCAAACACTTGCGCGCACACTCTACATTAATTATAACACGTGCATGTATACACACACACAAAGCAACACTTACTGTCGGCACCAAAGCGATATAGATATGAATTCATCATCTCTGAAGAGCAGGATGATAATTACATTCTGACATTTATTAGGCTTCACCAAACCATTTTCATTTGTCACTTGGCAGGAGCCCCGGCTGGGCTCAGTGCTTCAGAGTGCTCCCTAATCTTTCATGAATCTCTTCGCCGCTCCTTTCATTTCAACACTAATTTGTACAACAAGCAATAACATCAGGACAGGTTAACCATAGTGATGCTGCCAGAAATAGATCTTGGATGACGATGTTTGTACCCCGGCCAGATGTAAAACACCGGGCTCAGGTGCAGGACTGACAGGGACTGCTGACATCCAGCAAACATGATACAATATCTACACTACTGGGTGGCTCATGGCATGGATGTGATCCTGAGAAAAAAACAGAGGGAAAGAGATGCAATGCTCTGTGTTATTTGGGATAGGATAGAAAATAGAGAAAATTGGAGGGGGATACAAAAAAATAGGTGGAGGAAGCTTCATACCAGCTCAAGTGCAAAGAGTGGAATTCCCATGCTCAGATACAGAAAGAGTGTGGGAGAGGAAGAAAAAGGTGAAGGAGCAGAACAAGAAGTAATGGTAATGAGGAAGAGGGAGTGAGAAAGAGGTGGGTGTCTAAGGGAGAACATCAAATGTAAATTGGACCTCGACTAGAGGGTTTAGGAAATCCAGCCTCCTGCTGAGTTATCCCAGTTGTCAGGTCTCTTTCTTAAAGGACAGATTACATAACATAAATAATCCATGTTAGGCTGTTGCAGCAACAATAAAATAGAATATAAATAATATAGTAGTAGTATTATTGCAAATGACACTTATATAAACACACACAAGTGACAATGTAATAATAGAAAATGTCAAGTAGACATGTATGAACGTATGAAACGGTTAAAACAGAATGCAAAAGAGTAGAAACAAGAACATTTGAAAATATGTACAACATGAGAATATTGAGATGAGAATATAAGAATATGAGAATATACAAAAAATGAACAGAATAAGAAATACGTGAAAAAGTTTTTTTTTTTAAATATATATATATATATATCTGCAATATATGACAAATGAAAGGAAAATCAGAATATGAGGACAAAGCGTGTGACATGACAGCAGATATGCAGGAAGTGCAGAAATGTGCTCGTAGTCACATTAGCAGGTCTAGAGGGGGCCATACATAACGTACGTACAGAAACATACTGGTGTGTAATTGTGTAGACAACCCAAAAAAAAAACGTAGCAAATATGTGCAGATTACAACGTCTAACGTGCATGTGCGTTGTTAGGTGGAGGTCATGTACATACAGAGAATAAAGTGTCCAGAGATGTGTACTGATTCAGGAGACATCAACCCCCACCCCTGGTTAACAGAATACACATTAACGTCTGAAGGCTTTCCATGGCCTCTCTGTCCTGCCGAGGCCTCCACTGCCCTCCAAGACCCTAAGGCCTCCTTAGCATCCCATGACACTCCCTAGGTTTGACCAGCCAGCATGGGTGCACAAAGAATTTCCCCCCGGGGATCAATAAAGTATCTATCTATCTATCTATCTATCTATCTATCTATCTGTCATAAAGAGATGGAACTGTGACACAGGGCTGGGGGAGATTTACAGACCCTTTCCATCCCATCCTGATGATTATGGGACTGTAAGCCAAAGGCGGAAATTGTATTTTACCTTTCTTCACTATCACAACTCTCCTGAACAGAGCCCATATCTTACTCAGTTCCAATGGGATTCCATATAGTGCACAGTCCTACTGGGTGTGACTGGGTTATGAGTTACAGTAAATGTAGCACTGTCATCCACTGTTAAGAGGGATTCTCCTCCAGCGGTGTTGGTGCTTGTTGCTCTGCAGTTCATGAAAGGAAACACTTTCATATGTTTTAGTCTTCAGGTAAGAACCAATCCTATGGATTTAGACCCCCCTACTGGCCGTATACCCTTACTACAAAAACATAATTATCACAGACAAATAGAGGGTCTATTTGGCTCTGACTGAAGTAATGACCTTATTATTAACTCAGAGAGACAGTTGCATTTCATGGTATTTTAGTCATTCATGTGTTCTTCTGTTGAGTGTGGTGTGGCAATGTCACACTTCCTCTAATAGAAGCTGACAGTGTATACAGATAGCAACAGCACTAATACAATTTACCATTAATCCAATAAATCGTGTGGTCATGCCTGTTGACAAAACGCCAAATGCTCAGAATGACTTGATCATTTCCACAGTGGCAGGGCCTGCAGTGAGGAGTCTACCAGTCAGGTTTATCTGTATAGCCATTAGCCATATAGTCTCAATAGCTTCACAAAGGCCTACAATATGAAACAAGAAATTAAAAGTTAATGAAAACAACATCGAATACCTCCCAACCCGTAGACCCTCAGTGAACAAGACACAAGACTTGGACACAGTGTGATTTCTTCCTCTCAATTAGCGCTGTCCTCTCCTCACCAACATGCCCTAATGACTTCCTGTGTGGTGGGTCAGTGACATGTCTGAGTATATCCCTAGGGGCTGAACACCAGGCTTAGTCTGTAGCTTACAGGATATTGCACCCAGCATCACCACGTTAACCTTTTTAGCTATTCCAATGACTGTGGAGACACACCAGCCGTCTACTCTGAACTAATTGGCCCATGCTGTCAAGCCACTTCTGCATGCTTTGGAGAAAGGAAACTCTACTGCCATAATGTCTCTACTCTACTACCAACAGTATGGCGTTAAATAAACAGGAAGAAATATGACAAAAATGATCATGTAGAATTAGTGTTATTGTAACGTACTTTCAATGTTTTTGCAGTTCAATGTATCTCAGGGAGAATTCGCTTTGTTTTCTCTGCGGCAGCATTGAGTATATGTTTATATAAGGTCAGCTAAATTAGGTCATTTCAAATCCAATCCGAGAGTATGGATAAAAATCATCAAGCAATGCATTGCTCTTTGCTTTCCACCCAATCTACGCGTGGTCAGATCATCTCCCGCGACCCTGAAAAGGACTAAGTGGATTGAGAAAATGATTGAAAAAATATACATATTGCTGTTCAAATACTAAGAACAGGCTGTATACTTTCACGTTACCCTCTGCTGCCCATTTCAGCTTGAAGCGCCAATATCCTGTTGACAGACGTCCTCATAAATCCATTAATGTGAACTGGGAGGAATTACAGACATAGCTTCCTTGTATTTCAGTCAGTAACTTTGACAACTTGTACCAAGTTCCCAGATAAACACCCTGGTATTATGGGTGTAAACACCCAGTGCATGAAACACTACATGAAACTGCAGAAAGATGGAAGCAACGTCGCTCTTGCTACTGACGGCAAATAACAGATGTAGACAGATATTAGTACACTCTTACAAACTGTCATACATCAGAGATAATTTCTCCTTTTCCACTGAACTGTGTATTTGAATATTGTGTATGAACAATTAGTTCAATATTTTCTGATACTAAAAGGTTTTTAAAATAAACACTTGACAAAATCTTGATGAATCCTGTCTTGCCTCTTGTCAACATAGCATTTAAAGCAACATGTGGTATGTTCAGCCAAGATCATTTCATTTATTATCGATATGAGATTTCTTTATAATTCTGTAATGCTCATAGAGCTTGTATAAAAGCCTTTACCCAAGAAACACACAAACATTAGATCAATAAATAGAAAAGAAGATAAATACAGACCTTCCAAACCACCCGCACATTCATTGGTGCCAATCAGTCATTACAGATTTACACTGAAAACAGCAATCATGTATTTCAAGTTCTACTGTATACACAACGGAGGGGAAGGAAACTGTTCAGGGAATGAACATTTTTGAGGAGCCTAAACTGAACCATTCGTGGAAAAGGAAAGGGATTTATAATGTTCTGAAGCGTAATTTCACCTATTTTATGTTCTGAAAATGATTGGTTTAAGAGGAGAAAGACATTAGATCAGTTTCTATCCATCTCCTGCCTTTCTCTGCCTGTCTGTGTCTCGTTCCCACAGGACCAGTGGTATCTCAGGCACCACTCTGTTAAGTTATGAACATGTTTCTTTGTTTTGTTATTAACAGTTCAGGACATTAATATATATGGTTCAGTCAAAGAGAGAGTTTGCTTGGAACCAGCCAGTGGCAAAATCATTCTGTTCCTTCCCCTGCCATAATGTAATACTTCAAGCAGACCTTAAAAAAAACGATTACAACAATTTGTTCAATCAAATCAAAAAGTGAACATAAAAAGTGAGAAGGTGCTCTAGTATTGCTTTATGATTTCCCTCTCTCAACTTCCCTACAAACCTAAACCTTTAAATGTAACGTCTCAGGATTACATGCCCTGCAGTCAGCTACAGTACATTTATATTTCAGTGATAAAATCCTATGCCCTCTCTCGTTTTCTCATGTACCTTTTCTGCAGAACAGTGCACCAGATCACACACATCATAGTAGTAGTACTTTATGGCATTTCTCGGAGCCACGTTATTTTGCACTGACAGGTTTGCCCCTTCACCCAGTGTTCCAGTTTTCAATTCCAGTTTTGCTGACAGCGCTCTACATTCCCACTCTGTGTTGTGCGTGGGCTTTAGTTTGGCTCAGGTAAAATGGTGTTGGGGTGAAAATGTGAGTGGTAAAATCCACCGTGGGCACTAATCGAGACCCATCAGTCACAACGCTCGGGAGTCAGGTGAACACACGAGATGTATGTGAGTCACTTGTCTTCTCACTCACACACACACACACACACAGATATCCCCTCAGCCCAGGACACACAATGTCCATTCATTCTTTTCAAAAGTTGCTGAAAGTGTGTGTTCAGTTTAAAGGAGCTCTGCTTCATCGTCATCGTCCTCGGAGCCTGACGGTCCCTGTCGCACTTCGTCGTACCACTTATTGGTCAGGGTCTTCATCTGGATACGGCCGTGTAACAGGTCCTATGACACACACACACGATCATAAGCACATGAACATATACGTGTATCACTCACTCACAGACAGACAATATGACTGGAAAACAATGAAATATTTACAAAAGGATCGGGAACAAATTCACGCTGCCCCCTGGGTGATACGTAACATAGTGATATGATACAGCACAGCCAGGCACCTCCCTCCCCTTACCTCCTGGGTGATACGTAACATAGTGATATGATACAGCACAGCCAGGCACCTCCCTCCCCTTACCTCCTGGGTGATACGTAACATAGTGATATGATACAGCACAGCCAGGCACCTCCCTCCCCTTACCTCCTGGGTGATACGTAACATAGTGATATGATACAGCACAGCCAGGCACCTCCCTCCCCTTACCTCCTGGGTGAGTCTGCGAGTGAAGAAGGGGTTGAGGTACTTGGCATCGAGCCACATGAAACCCTTCAGGTCCCGTCTCTGGTAGATCTGAGCCTCGTACTCCTCCTCGGTCAGTTCTGATAGGTGCTCCGACTCAATAGCATTACCCTGGAGAGAGAGAGAGAGAGAGAGAGAGAGAGAGAGAGAGAGAGAGAGAGAGAGAGAGAGAGAGAGAGAGAAGAGAGAGAGAGAGAGAGAGAGAGAGAGAGAGAGAGAGAGAGAGAGAGAGAGAGAGAGAGAGAGAGAGAGAGAGAGAGAGAGAGAGAGAGAGAGAGATGATGCCGAGACACATAAGATGCAAGGAGAGTGAGGAACAAATGAGGAAGAGGTGAAAGAGATGGAGGAGAGAGCGGGGGTGAGGGTGGTGGAGGTGAAATCACAGAACAGAAAGGAGGGAGGGAGAGAGAGAGCAGGGGGAGGAAGGATGGGACAGCAAAGACAACAAGAGGGAAGAACGGGAGAAAAGGGGGGGCTTGTTAAATGTTGTTGGTATGTTTTGATGACATACATATAAAACATGCAACCACAGAAAAACAACACACACTGATCTGAAACACAGAATGTACTTCAACAGACTGGACCATCGTCTCTGGACCATTGTGTTTATGCCGGTTATTATGCCGGTTATTAGGCCCAATCCCAATTCACCCCTTGGCCCTTCCCCTCCGTTTTGCATGTTCACGTGAAGGGGTAGGGGTGTCTGATTCTCTTGGGATGGAGGGGTAGGGTGAAGGTCGAGGGCTACCTGGTCCTCCAAACGGAGATTTTTCAGGGGCACACTACAGACCGAGGGCTAGGAGAAATCTCCCAGAATGCCCTGCGAATCAACTGGAAGATCATGGGGACCGCTACACTACCATCAAAGTGAACCACAGATGTAGTATTTTCTTCATTAATAAAGTTTTTTAAAATATTCTAACCGTGGTATTATCTTAGTTTAATGTCGTTTCAATGTATTATAGACCGTTTCTTTATAACAAGCATAACAAAAAATCGCTAGTATGCCGATGTCTCTACTTCGTTAGTTAGTTACGTTACAACATTGTTTTTAGGCTGATTTGTGCATGACAGTTCTGCATGTTGACATATTTACATGTCACATTTCCCCCTTTGATGGTATATGATGAAATATAACTAAAGTCCATCAGCGAAGTTGCTGCACTTGTTACGGCTCCGCTAATATCAGTGCAGACTGGCAGGGTAACGTTAGGACGGCTTGCTAGACTACAGAGCACCGCTAACGCTATTCTGTCATGAAGTGGACTGGTAATGAAGCAGTGGTCTTTTTTATTGGATGACTTGTTTGATCGATTAGTAACGTCCATGTTTTTCTATCTCCATCAGATGAACGGCAAATGTCACTGTGATAAAACCATTGTTGCCATAGTAATCTCCGATAACAAACTCGTCCCGTCTGCTTATGTAAATGTCATCGATGACGTATCAGGGTCTTGAAGGGTTGTCCCAATTCTTAGGGAGAAATTTCTACCACTACCCCTCTTGACTCTGTTCCGAGGGCCAAGCCGAAGCCGTAGGGGTGAAAATGAGAAATGGGATTCAGCCTTAGTGTGCATGTGTGCCTGTACTTCTGAGTGTGTGTCTTTGATGTGACACCGACTGGTGTGCACAACTGCATCTGTTCCACGTGAAGTCAAAGTGCTTCACCCATTACCATTTTCTCCGTCTTGCTGAGATTGATGTCTTTCTTGTTCTTGCGCCTGGACTGACTTTCCTCAATATCCATGAGGCGGATCAGCGGCATGGTCCCGCCCCCCATGAGCAGGATGGTGAAGAGGACGATGATGATCGTGGTGGTGCCGATAAGCTGCCGCTTCTCAATGGGCTCCAGGCCCAGATGGAGGCTCAGGGCGTAGGGGATAGCGCCTCGCAAACCTGCAGACAAAATGGAAATGTTAGAAAGAGGAAAGGGGAAGGATTGTGGGAGGAAAAGGATACACCCTTACCCTGAGACAACGTCAATTCAATTCAACTTTATTGACATTACACTACGCCAGAGCACAACGAAAAGTAGGTTGTGGCCTTGCCAAACCTGGGGGGGGAATGCATGCTATAAATGAAAGCAATACAATATAAACAAGATATAGTGCAGTAGGGCAAAATTTAAATGCAATACAGATATGTACAGCTATATATAAGTGTGTAAGTGCAAGGTCCTGACAAGAGGAACAATGTAAACAGAGGACAGATGAGGTAGTGATATGATGATATAGATCGTTGCGTCATCTCACCACTAAACCACATGATGAACATCATCTTTGGTGTGATCTTGTGGTCTCTGAAGAAGTTCAGCAGGAAGGACAGAGGGAAGATGTTCACCGCTCGGCCGAGAAGAACCAGGACCTACAGAGAGAACCGCAGCTCCGTCACACTGACAATCAGTTAGGCTCAGTGGACTAAAACATTCAGTCAAGTTCAAAAAGGCAACAGCACTTACTATGCACCAGATGACAAAGGATATTTCAAAGTTATGAGGGAAGCTGAAGATGGAGAGACCAAGGAAGGCAAACACACATGTCTCTGGAGAGAAAAAGAGATAAAGTGGTGTTGAGAAGAAAAGAGTGTTAAGGGGATAAAAAAAAAACGTGACGTGACGTGAAAGCAGATTTACTGACCGCACATGAAGGCCACTGTGCGTAGCGTCTGCTGCATGAGGATCTGCGTGACGGGAGACAAGTTGTGGTGGGTGTAGTGAGACATCACAATTCCCGAGAACAGGATGGACATGATACCTGTAGGGAGAGAGAACGGTTAGTGATTAAACAAGTTAAACAAGTTAAACAAGTTAAACAAGTTAAACAAGTTAAAGATGTGTCTGTGTTTGTGCAGGTGTGGACCCACCAGACAGTTTGATGCCCTCTGCCAGGCCGTAGGGTAGGTAAGCAAAGATGATCATCATGCCAAATTCAAGGGAAGGAGTCTTCCTGAGGTCGAAGTGTTTTAGAAACTGGGTACAGAGTTAAGGGGTTAAAACAAAAGAAGAGATCAGACGTTCACACACACACACACACACACACACAAGGATATAAGACACACACACACACACACACACACAGAGTCTGGATACAAGGGCGGAGATGAGTCCGGTGAGCGTTCCCAGGGCAGCAGAACCAAAGAACATCTGAAGGAAGTAACCCAGAGCCTGCACAAACGTCTCCCAGCCTGAAACCGTGGAGGAAAAAAACCCCTCCGCTGTGCTGCAAGACAAATAATAATAGGACAGACGGAGACGAAGAGGGAAGTGAGACATGAAACCGGTGTCGATGTGAAGCACAGTTGTGTCACCCTCGTGTATTTTGTGTTGCAGTACATCTGTCTGACACAAGAGGGCAGCGGGCACTCCGTCACTACGAAACTCACAAGTATGATTGTTCTCAAGTGGCTGTTTGTGTGCGGTTTCCTGCGTGTGTGTGTGTGTGTGTGTGTGTGTGTGTGTGTGTGTGTGTGTGTGTGTGTGTGTGTGTGTGTGCTTAATTTGCTCCATTAAAATCCTGTTTGCTAAACTGAGGTTAACTTTACCACATCACCTTTTAAATGGTGCCACTGAGTCACTTACAGATAAAAGGGTATACAGACACAGGACAAATTTGGATATCAAATTTTAACCTAAGTAAGTAAAGAGTCTTCTTACTCTAGTTGCTGACCCTATTAGGTCAAAACGACCAGGCAGACAACACCGTGTAATCATTAACCAGCTTGTTAGTCAGGATAGGTGTAATCGTGTAATGGATAAGTGAGGTACTAACAGCAAGCAAACTGCCAGGGCTGTTCAGGCCATCTATTATTCATGGCTTCATTTACTGGAATGCAGACACTTGAGATCACTTTGCAAATTATGCTGGGTGTGAGGCGAGATAGAGGCAGGGACGAAGTGAGCACACAGATGGGAGATAGGGTGACAGAGATACATACAAACAAGGAAATCCTGCCAGCAGTCTGTTTCCGTCAAACTTGTCTGTCAAGGTTCTGTGTGTGTTCTCCTGGGAAATGTTTGAGCGCGATACTCTTAGGAACTAGCTGGCATTGTCCAGCATGTTTAGGACGACTTTCATTCACGGGGCTTCTAGTGCCGGTCACACCTCTTATGTAAACGGCGCTGATACCTGGACATCACTGGGAGACCCTACACAAGACCTTTCAAAGACTATACCTTGTCATTGAATAGCTGATCTCAATGTCCCAGGTGTTACTTCTGGCTACAACTATCACCTATAGCACCGATACGTTCAGGAAATCCTTTGAGGACATTTGTATTCTGTGATTTTCCAGGTTTCCCATGACCATATGGATCCTGTGAGTCCTGTGAAAATCCATGTCTCTAGCATGTCTCTGCCAAAACATTCATCAGATCACATGAGATCACAAGTCTCAGCTAATCAGACATCAGTTAGCAGACTTTCATCGTATTACACACAGCGTCTGTGTTTGATACCGTTTGGACCGCTGGTAGCGTCACAAACACCTGCTGATCTCTGCCTTCGTCATTTCTTCCCTCTCCCTCTGGTATGTTTTGTTGGTTGGAGGAGTGGCAGGCAGAAAGCATGCCCGCCTCTCCAGGGCAGTAAAATAGGTCACTGGTTCCATTCATCTTGCCTCTTCTCAATGTTGCATCAGCAAAAAGCAGACAGGGTTCAAGGGTCGGGAGATGCCTGACTAAATCCCAGGGAACCATGGGAGATCAGCTGACATTTACAATGGCGACTAACCTATGTGTCACAGTGTGTGTGTGTGTGTTTGTTTGCATGTGTTAGTTTTGTGTAACATTTGCATGTTTTGCATTTGTGTGGACTAAGATAAACTTCATCGATCCCTGAGGGGAAATTAAGGCATTACTGCAGCAAAGAAGATACAACAACAAAACATGCTTAAAAATACTTGTAGATATGTCTTTATCATCAGAATCATCAGAGTATGGGAGTTACAGAGAAGTACACTAAATTGACTTCTGAATAGGACTGGGCAGTATGGCCTAAAATTGATATTGCGGTATATTTCGAATTTTGGACGGTAACAATATATATCACGGTATATAATTATTTTCATAATTTCAATAGAACATATTTTAAGAAGAGTACAATACTCTGGGATAGTAAGTATTGCCTGGAGTTAGGTTATTATTAATTAACTATTAGTTAGCTTATGTGTTATTCCTTTAGTATAATAGGACAAATTTGACATTGAACTGAAGTTGAATATTTTAAGAGCATTTTTATTGGCGTCTGTGGTCATACAATCTTGTCGTTCTTCTTTTAATCCCTGCGACTCCAAAAGTGAATTGCTGTAAATTGTTTTGGTTTAAAGTAACTAAATAATGTGGTTCATGTTGCTTAGTTTTAATTAGTTTAATACATACTATTTACATTATTTACAGTAAATATGTGAGAAATATGTTTTAACCTGCTAATTGTAATGATTCAGTATTACTATGGACAGTGTCGACAGGAAGTGCTTTTATTTTGAAGTGCAAGGAAGTAACCTGTTCAGTGTTTTTTGTCGCTAGTTTTAGTGATTTTATGAAAGGTCGGTTTTGTTTACTTTGTTCTTTGTAAAACTGCAGCATATTGGCAAGTAAATATTCAGTTTGAACAACTCCCGTCTTTGTTATTACTAGAAGCTTCCACTTCACTACAGCCGCGCTAGCAGTGCTCGCTAGCAGTGCTCGCGCTACTCGTCTCCATTTCTTCACTCATTGCTGTTTGCAGGCATACCTAAAACACGTGCGTCTGTTGGCACGTAAAGGTGAAGAGTACATCCACCTGCGTATTTTTATTGGCCTAGGAATGCTGTCCATCAGGCAATGCTAAGGAATGACACTCGTGCACCTTATGTATTAGTCAACATCCATTGTCTACCGGTACAAACGGTATAGCCAAATCTATATCTATACGGCCCACCCCTACTTCTGAATACTGCGATTGTCTAAAATGTGTGACACTCATTGTGTTGACGTCTGTGGAATACCCTGTCTATCTTGCAGGTCGGTGTGTGTGTGTGTGTGTGTCTGTCTATGTCTGTCTGAGTGTGTGTGTGCGTGAGCATTTGATTGCCATCAGGACATCCATGGTGGGCTCTTTGTGCATTTGTTCCTTAAAGTTGCTTGAGGTGACACACTGTGCAAACAACATGCATGGGCAAATGTAAATATGTCCTGTAGCGGCAAGAATGAAAATGACATGAGGGAGAGGATAGAGACTCCTACTTGGTGAGTACAATGGAGACAGCGTCATTGAGGATGCTCTCTCCAAACACCAGCATGTTGAGGACCGGGTCCACGTTGAGGGCATTGAAGATGGCGATGGTAGCGACGGGGTCCACAGCCGAGATCAGAGAACCGAAGGCAAAGCTGCAGCAGGGAAGAATGAGGTTTAGCAGAAGTTAACAGATAATAATAAGAGATAGCAAAGAGGCTATTGCAAGCTAAAGACATTCATGTAGACAACAGAATAGAGACAAAGGCATATGGACAGCAGATAAATGGACACATCATCAATACAACCAAAACCCCATTACCATTTGTTCAAGTGCAAACCAGATCAAAGGGAGGCAGACAGGAAGTGAATAACAAATAAACACATTGAGAAATAAGCGCGCACACACGCACACACGCACACACACACACACAAAACCCCATTTGAACCCTTTAAGGACACACTCACACACATGCGCACACATGCACATGAACAACCCGGAGCTTCTCCTCCTCTTAAATAAGCACTTGGGTGTGGAGTAGGAACCAGCTTATGTTTTGCTATCTCTTGCGAGCAGGACTATCCTACAAGAACAAATAACTTTGAAGTTACAAAGAGCTTTGGTACAGTAGACTGGAGGCTGTAGGTGCTAGAAAGGCCAGCAGGAGGCACTCTAATCTGAAACAGCAACACTCATTTTCCTGTGAAGTCATTTTGGACAGAAAGTGTGTTTTTTTCTGTGAACAATGGAAACAAAACGTCAGAATACAACACAGCAGTGAAAGCTGAGACAACACAGTTCTGGAGAAATCCCCACAATGTTGAATACTCACCTATCAGTCATGGTCATCTTATAGATCACATCAGCCTGAGAAAAAACACACACTCACGCAGTTATTAGTTAGTTATTATTAGTTAGTCTATATAGCAGGCAAGGGCGGGAACAATGCAGCAATTAACTGCAGCTATCTGCAACTATACAGTGGTGGCCAAAATTGTTAGAACACCTGACAGATCTGAAAATATTGACCTTTTCTTGCCTCCAAAACATGATTTCATTTCATAATGTTCATGAAACATGCAGATGGTTGCTCTGAGCACAACAAATATCAGATGAAGTGAGTCCTACTGTTTTTATCCACTTTTAACTTTAATATTTGGTATGTCACCTTTTGCAGCAATTCAAAAGAATCACACAGCTGTGTCCTAAGACTCTTGATCACCATCAATTTAACCACCATCACACCTGACAATGATTACACAAGTAATTTGGCTTCTTCTGTGAAGGAACATGATTGTGTGACATTGACAGTGAAATAGGCCTAGCTTGTTTTTTGTAAGGAAAATGACGTAAATCTCCTTATGATGCTCTATTCTGGTTTATAGAGCATCATGATGACTTTGTATATATTTCATTCGTTTTATGGGTATTTTAATGGCCAATTGAACAAAAACAACTGAAACCTCTTAAATGTATGCCAAGTGTTCTAATAATTTTGGCCACCACTGTATATATATATTTATAATTGATATAACTAATAATATATATAACTTTGTATATTACAGTATCTGAATCTTGAAATGCTCTCTGCATTGATAGCTCAAATATGCTGTTCCATAGTCAAGGGGGACACTTACACTTACATCCATCTAAAAGGAATCCCGTCACCCCAGCTATGCCAGAGGTGTTTCACAGCTATTACTAGAATCCTCACCTGTCCAAGGAAATAGATGCCTCCTCCTACAATGAAGGCCGAGAAGGCTGTGCCGATCACAGCAAAGAGGGTGATGGAGCCAATGTTCTGGAAGAAGTTACCCTGAACACACATATAGGTATACATATAGGTATAAGGACTATGGAGAAGAAACTATGTGTTACATAACATGCAGTAAAAAAGTAGGACACAATAGAAAATAGTGCTAGTTTCAATGTGAGCGAGAGGAATGGTCAGAAGGATGAACGTTGTTAAATGGTTTCAGAAGACACTGAATATGCGGTCAAGATCATTTAAAAGTAATATAGGCTACCACACACAAAGGCACAAAATAAGAATTACTTTTTATTCATTATAAATGTAATTAGTAATTATAAATACAGGGAGAACTTGTCTGACAGCACCCACCTTATGCAAAGAGTATCCAGACTCAAAGATGATGGGCGGCAGGAGCAAAAGGAAGAACATGTTGGGTCGGAACATCTCCTCTTCCTTTTGGAGAAAGGCAGAAACAAAGTTAGGCCTCATCCCCATTTCAACGGTGCAAATGGAGTGGGGTTTTAGCCTGAAGGTCACAGGCTTAGTGAAAGGATAGGTTGCCAGTTTGAATCCCTCGACTGTCTGGGACACGCGTGAGCAATGCACTCCCTTCCTTCAACAACTGCTGCCAGTGACCTTGAGCAAAACAGTTAACCGCCAACTGCTGCAGCGGGTCACTGGCCAGCGGCAGAAGACTGTGGAAGTGCAGGGCCATCGCAGGTGTAAATGTTTGTAGCTGCACGAGTGTGAAAGCTGCAAGTTGTGCAAATGAGCACAACTTCTCAGAAAGCCTCTCCGGTAGGGCTGGGCGATTATCGTGTTTATCATCGTAATCGCGATTAATGATGTCATCGTGGCAAATTTTCAAAATCGTTCATTTCAATTGTTATTTAGGCGACAAGAACGAGGAACGTCTAGAAGCGCCAGTTAGCAAAGCAACCAGTGTGAGTGTGTGTGTGTGTGTGTGTGTGTGCGCGCATCAGACGTAACATCACTTTCCCGTGAATGAATGGGCCAAATACTTTCCCCAATACTGCGTTCATGAACTGTCCCCTTCAAAAATACTACGTGGTATTCAGTCACGTCCCTCCGTGTTCAGACAGGTTTGGACCGGTCGTTTTTTGCGAGCCGTGAGCAAATGTGTCTAGCCGGGCAGGAAGTCAGACACAGGAACGGCATAGAGCATCCGGTCCATTTCAAAATAAAACAAATTTCAAAATAAAACAAAACAAATAAAATAATCGTTCATTAATCGTAATTGAGGTAAAAGTTTGAAATAATCACGATATTGATTTTTAGTCATATCGCCCACCCCTAGTCTCCGGGTTAAATAAGATAAATAAAGCTTAATAGTGGGGGAAGTAGCCCATCAAGTACAAGGCTCAGGCAACATATTTCCATGTAACAAATGACAGAAGCCTTTTTCATTGGACAGGGTTGTAATGTTTTGTTGAATGAGCCCAAGGGTTAGAGCGGCCTACATACAGCCTTTCATCTAAATGCTAATCCTAACGCTAATCATAGTATATATGAGCAAATTATGTAGGGTTGTCCCTGAATGATAGGATGTGGTTATTACGCAATCCTCTGCTGTTATTCTCCATTTGAATGATCTAGTCAGTCAGGTGATTGTTCCTCAGGTGACTGAACACTCATGAACAAAGGGAAAGGGAGAAGAGGGAGAAGATGCCTGAATGTTGTTGGCAACAGCCCTTCATCTGCCAGAACAGATTAGGATGTTGACACACGCGCACGCACACGCACGCGCACACACACACGCACACGCACACGCACACGCACACGCACACGCACACGCACACGCACACGCACACACACACACACACACACACACACACACACACACACACACACACACACACACACACACACACACACAGCAGTAGAGATGCAAGCCCATCCAGCCTTCCAACCAACTCATACATGCACTCTAACACATATACTGACCCACATGACTCCGTATCGTACACAAACACGCACACACACACACACACACACACACACACACACACACACACACACACACACACACACACACACACACACACACACACACACACACACACACACACACACACACACACACTGACCTTAGCTCTCTGATCTTTTCTGCAATATAAGGAAATCATTGCTGCTTCTCGTGTGCCACTGCATTACACTCTGGCTGTGTCTGTGCATGATGCACCACGTGCTTGTGCTGTGTTTTACCTTGTACGTATGTATGTATGTGTGTGTGTGTGTGTGTGTGTGTGTGACAGACTCACATGGGTAAGGTCTCTATTTCTGGGTTGTGGGTGCCACTAATGTCATGTCAGTTATTTGTCAGTGAAATGGAATAGGGCAGGTCCATGTGTGATGTTGCATTATTCACTCTATCCAGTCAACAATCTCTTTCACTGTGTTGTGGGAGCTATTTCTGGCAGCTGGGTGAACCCTGACCCCCAACCCCACCACCACCCACACCACTGGATGAGGGTGAAGACAAACACATCTACATTTAACCTCACAGTTTAGGCTTCCCAAGTAGTTAGCTTATGATGAAGTTGGAAGTTCCAAGTTCTTTAGTTGCAAGTCACAATCAGCCCTATGTTTTTTGAATTGTTGTTCAAACGAAACTGTTCACTTCCCTAGTCCCTAGGGAAGTGAACAGTTGAACAGTTGAACAACAATTACAAGTAAGAACAAGTCTTACTTACTTGAAACTTACCGACTTGAAACTATGACTAGGGAAGTGAACAGTTCCGTTTGAACAAAATTCAAAAAGGATAGGGCTGATTGTGACTTGCAACTAAAGATGACCTGCTGTTTTCATGAGATCCTAAGATGAGCTCCTACAGTCTATTTCCCATCCAACCAGTCATTGAGGGCTAAGACCCAAAATAGCGTGTCCGGGCCAGACAGCTCAGTCGGTAGAGCATGAGACTCTCAGTCTCCGGGTCGTCGGTTCGATCCCCACATAGTGTTAACTATCACCTTTGGATACAAGCGTCTGCTAAATGACTGTAATGCAAAAGAGTGGAGACATTACCACAGCACTGCTTAATTCAAGGCCAACAGCCTAGTTTAACTCTCGACAAGCTGCCGTGTGTTGCATATTGGTGCGAAAGGCTACTTGCTAACTTGTTTTTATGATGTAATCTAATATTTCCAACCCAACCAGTCATTCAGGGCTAAGAACCAGAAGAGTGTGAAGTCATGAGCAAATGAGTTGAGACATTACCACAGCACACCGTTTCACTCTCGACTAGACAGAAAACTGGGCTTCATCCCTCAAGGTGGTAATTTAGGCTTTCAGGTTTGTCAACACCAACTTACACCCTTCTGGCTGCAAGCTGGATTTCAGTCTAGGTCAAACATAGGGGTGGGGACTATAGGCTAGTATGAACCTTGACAAACTGCCATATGATGTATAGCAGTGTAAAGGTTACATTCAACCTTATTATGCATTCAAACTTGAGGAAACGCTGCCCTACAAGGAACACTTCCAGGTTATCACCTTTTCGTGACATTTAGCTCCGGTGGAGCTCTACCCAGCAGGGAAGGTGAAAGGTCAGCAGTGAATATTCACATCTAGGGCAGAGGAAGGCAGGCCATGCATGCACCATCTACAGCTGTACTCCTGCATGCATGCATGCACATGTAAGAATATGTGCTGAAGTAAACGAACCCATAGCCTTACATGTATACACACTTATACACATAGATGTATATTGTATTTATATCATGATAATAATTCATATTATAATGATTTAAGTTAATTTGACCTACTCCTATTTATATATTTGATTGCAATGTTGCAATGTTACACAGTTAGCTAACACAACGTGCCATTGGAACACAGGAGTGGTGGTTGCTGAAAATGGGCCTCTGTACGCCTACGTAGATATCCCATTCAAAATCAGTCGTTTCCAGCTATAGTAGTCATTTACCACATTAACAATGTCTAGACTGGATTTCTGATCAATTTAATGTTATTTTAATTGAAAAAATAATTGCTTTTCTTTCAAAAACGCCTGACCCAGGAATAACCCGGCTCGTTCCCCCGGTGTGAAAAGGGTATCACTGTGGAGCTGGAAAGTCACACAGAAACCATGAAGAAACTTCTGGAGTGAGAAGGGGTAAAGAAATGTCATAAAGAATGACATTGATAGACAGCAGAGGAACAGAAGTAAGAGAAGGAAAGATGAAATGGATTTAAAAAAAAACAGAGCAAAGGATGGGTGTACTCTGGGGACGTTCTGAGAAACAGAGCTTGAACTAAATGAGAGAAGATGAATGCTGAAGATGAAGGGAGTGCAGCTAAAAGAGGATGGAGAGATAACACAAAAAGAGAGGAGAGAATGATGGAGAGACCTTGGCTGGGAGAACAGGCTCCCTTGAGGCTCCGCTTTGACACACAGCGGTGACATCACCACATGGGAAGAAGCCCCCTGGAACCACAATTAAAACTGCTCTCCCCGTGTTGCTCTCTCTCCCGGGTGTGGGAGAGATCTATTAAAAGTATGCGTTTGCTTCTGTGGAGCTTAATACACACCAGTGCAGCCAATGAGGGGAAATGATGAGCCCACCTAATACAGTACAGGCTATTACGCTAACTAAGAAAACTAAGTTATTATCTGGTAGTACACTGCAGATGGAAATACATTCACCTTCGTACCTCTCTCTGTGCTTTGCCTATAATCTGTGTCAGTGCACATGGGAGAAATAGAGGGAGAGATGAGGCAGATGAGGGAAAAGGAAGGGAAGCGAGCAGTTCCAGAAAAGCACACGAGGGAAAAGCTTCTCCACATCTGCTCGACTGGAAGGAGAGGACCCGGAGATAGAGGGGTTGGGAGCACAGGAGCGAAAAAAGAAGAGGATTTGATGGAAGGCGGAGGCAAGTGATGACAGGATGCTGCTGCCTGAAGGCTTTGCATGCCCATGGTGGTTAGCAGGGCTGTCCTGGAGGCTTCCTAGCTTAGCGGAGTGGCCCGGCTTTAAAAACAGGCTAGCTGCAGGAGATGGGAGACAGCTTCAAAGACAGCTAGGGGCGTGAGGCTGTACTTAGCTGAGAGAAAGAGAGAGAGAGAACGAGAGACAAAGAACCTGCACAAGAGAATACCTTCGGATGGTAAAGTGTGTACCTGAGGCTTGTACCACTGTATGCACATTTTCCACAAGGGTTGCAGTTGAAAACAGTGATGTTGACAGAATCCCAGTTTCGCCACTGGCTGTTACTGAACAGGTTACACAGAACTCTCTGCTCTCAGAGGCTCTCTCCAAAAACAAATAGGTCAGACATAATGGGTTTGCATTATGGTCTGGGTCTTTTGAAGTCTCATAGGGCCTTTAAACCACTTAGTATATCTGTGCCCCTGCCAGGGAACGAGTGTATATCACAGAGGAACTTCATTACGCTCTACTCTGAGACGTTATATGTGGTAATATAGTGGTAATAGGTCATGGAGCCACTGAGTATGCAGGCAGGTGAGCTAGTCTGATCAACACACACACACACACAAAGATAAGAAGTCTGGAGGCTCGTGGGCCAGGGGGGAGCAGGACAGGGGCAACGAGGGGAGAGGGGCTCTAGGGGCTCTGGTTACCAGGGCTGATGACTCAGCAGCACCCTGGGGCCCCGGTCTAAGGAACAATAGGACCCTGTGTGCAGGAAACATTGACACAACCTGCCTTTCTCTTTTCCTCCCTCCCTCCCTCGCTTTCTATCTCTCTTGTTCATTCATTCTCTCCCTCATTGGCAGAGAACAGGGAATGTTAATTAAAGGCTGTGAGAACCAGGAGAAAAGAGGAGGGCTCAGAGGGACACCGAGAGAAAGAGGGCGAGCAGAGGACAGAGCACATGTGATTGTGGGTAGGGAAGGGAGAAGGAGGAGAAGGAGAGATGAGTTTTCTGGACAAAAAAAAAAAAAGGAGGTGACTTGAAGGAATGATGGGCAGAGAAAGAGTTGAAAAGCTACAGATGGGATGGAGAAAGAGAGAGGGAGGGAACTGGGAT
The DNA here is from genome assembly GCA_034670385.1 of Hoplostethus mediterraneus. NCBI lineage: Eukaryota > Metazoa > Chordata > Actinopteri > Trachichthyiformes > Trachichthyidae > Hoplostethus > Hoplostethus mediterraneus. Next base: position 22,424,380 of record JAXDDW010000001.1, read on the forward strand.
TTACTGCGTCATAAACAGAAATTACAATTGATATGAAGAATGCACTGGGTGTGGCTCTGTTGTTAATGTATGTGGAACAATGTGTTTGGCCAATGGATCATGTTACGGTTTAATTTAAGGGCTTGGAATGAAAAACAGTGTTTCCAAAGAGCAAACCTGTCTGCTAAATGTAAATACACAGCGGGTGTCGCTGTGTATGTAAAAACACTGTTTTTCATGTGGTATGTGTTTGTGTGTGTGTGGAGGGGGGAGAGTCGATGTTTGTTTTTCTTAAAAAGTCAAACCAAACAGAAGTGAACCGAGCACCACCACGGTTAACTGTGAACAAGACTAATTGGGGTGCCAGTAGGGGCAACGATTATAGATTTTGATGGGACGATTATAGTCTGAGGAAAAATCACGGTTTCACGATTATTACGCATCAATTTATTTCACAACCAATAATTGACGGCGATCTCACCCCTGTTCTTCGGTGTTTGACGCTACTGTTAGTAGACTGGGGAACTACGTTTCCCAGACATCCCAGGGGGTGAGGTATGTATGTTTGTGGTAGGTATGTTTTGTGGTCTGTGACAACTAGGAAGTGAAGTCATGTTGAAATAAACAAAGGGTGATCTTTTAAGTTGTCTGCGTGTTTCCCGAGCGCACAACTTCCACAGTACCATCATGTCTCTTTTTTGAGAGTCAGAACAGAAATCTCGGTGTCGCTGAGTCTTTACGGTTACAAAACCGTGACCTTTTAAATCGCGGTTAATAGTGAGATCGGTTAATCGCTGCATCCCTCGGTGCCAGTGCCATGTGGACATCATCTAGGCTCTGTGATGTTGAAGGGCTGTTCAGGTACGAGACCCAAAATGAGTGTAAACAAGCAGTCAGACTGTACCTTCCAGTTGGCCAGTTCCTGGAACTCAATGATCTTAATGAAACCTCCCATTAGGATCCCTGGAGAGAACAAGGAGACAGTTTCAACACAAAGAAATCACCACTGTTTAAATATTTTACCATTTTATATGAAACTTTTAATGGAACCGTCATGCCCACGGTTTCACACACCACAGCATAAATGCATGAAATGAAGTGCAAACCTGAGACAGAGTACTATTATGTGGATAAAGCAAATGGATGCCTTGGCAATGTCCTTTGTAGTCGGAACAGATTAGATAGACAAAGTGTCTTAGTTATGTCTTTGGAAAAAGTCCCCTCAGGCCTCGGGTTGGGGGGGGGGGGGGGGGGGGGTAGCTCTCTTGTTACACACCTCAGGAGAACACACTAATTAAAAGGGGGAGGAAAAACACAAAGGGCAAACGAGTAAAGTGCAGAGAAAGAGATAGGGTGGAGACAGAGTAAGAGAGAGAGAGAGAGAGAGAGAGAGAGAGAGAGAGAGAGAGAGAGAGAGAGAGAGAGAGAGAGAGAGAGAGAGAGAGAGAGAGAGAGAGAGAGAGAGAGAGAGAATAAGCTGTGCAAGATCCAGATGTACAGAAGAATGGGAGGGATGGGGGAGTAGAGGAAGGGAGAGACTGAGCAGATGACGTCGAGGAGGTGGCGAGGAAGGAAGAGCGGTCCTTCCTGATTTGTGAGCAGCGGTATCTCGCTCCAGCCTGCTCCTGCTCCGAACGCAGAAACCAGCAGAAACGCATCGTGAAGAGGAAAGGGGAAAAGCTCTGCGGGGTCAAGATAGATGTGTGTCACCGCGTTGGAGCGAGCGTGATCGTACGTGCGTGAAGAGAGACGCTGGAGGGCATGGAACAGAACAGAACTGACCTGGAGTGACCCCGGCTTTATCTTTAGAACAAGGCACTCCCTGAGTTGTGGGTGAAGCTACCAACCTTTGCTCATCTTAAAAAGGCACATTGTTGCACCAGGTGGTATAAAAATAACACCGCTGCACAGATCTAAATGTGTATGTGTGCTTCAAGGCTGAGTTGGCACACTCATGCATTAAGCCTAGGAGTTTACTGTGCTGCAGAGAGAAGACCCAGGGAACAGAGTGATGAGAGAAAAGGAGATGAAAAGAATGAGAACAGGCATTTTGGATTGAAAGCATTACTCATAATTGTTCTGGGGGGGAAAAAAAACAAAAAAACAAGTGGACTCCCAAATGAGTCTCTCCATTAGTCTTTGCTTTAGTCAAAACGATCACCGCCTTGCCCCAGAGTGCTTTTTGGAACAGTCCAGAATCTGGGGTTTATGAACACGCCTAACCTCTGTCATGCATAAAGTCCATGTTACATAAGACAATACTCACCAAGGGACACGACAGCCACACTCTCTGGAAGGAAATGCAGCTTGAACTTTATAAGCAGGTGCACCAATATGATGCAGATACCTGGGGAGGGTGGACAAACATCAGAGAATTACTCATTATTGCTTGACTTGATGTGGTATTAGCTATGTAACTATGTAACCTTTGGATACTGCAATTCAAACATAAACAGGCAGTGCAACAATTGTGTTTGCAATGGCGAGGCGAGACAAGGTGTGGATTTTCAAGCCCATAAACTCAAGCTCATTCAAGCCTCACATTCGCAGAGAGCAATGACTGATTTTGAACAGTGTCTCCAGGCAGTGTGTGGTTCCTAGGTGGTACAGGAAGTTTCTACAGTGCTTCTCATCATCAGGCCTTTTCAATCAAATGTTTATAGCAAAGTAACATTGAAATAATTGCGGCACCACAAAACAATATTTTTTTAATGTGAATCCATTAAGTGAATGAGTGGAAATGATTCATGCCCTTCCACAGTCTGAAACCGTACGGGGTGTACGTGTGACTTAACCTGCAGAAAACTGAAGTGCATAATGGGTAATCTGTGTCTCTGGAGATGCACTCCATGCCCTTACATATCATAATGCGTGACCACATCCATTCCTTTTCCCCACAACAAACCCTGCATCACCATCCACACATTTGATATCATTAAGCTGTTACTGGCTATACGTTTTCTAAGTCTTGCATATTGTGTGCACCATGATGACGCTATTTCCCTTTTCCTACCCTGTGGGTTCAAACGGATGTGGGGATACTACTGGAAAACAATGGACCTTGGAGATTTATGCTGACAGAGAGGAAGGAGGGAGAATGAGGGAGACATATGGAGTCTAAGATATATGGACACTACCAACCAATAACCAGCAGGCTGAAGAAGATGGTCAATCCGCTGGACTGCTCCTCCTCTTGCGCCTTGACCCCTGTCTGCACGGGCAGGATGGGTTTAGGGGTCGGGGGCACTGGGGTCGTGGCCTTGGGAGTCGGGGTTGTGGAGTGGAGGGTCTCATTGCTGAGATTATCAGTGTCATTGGACTTGCTGTAGGGAGAGACAGGATCAGATTGGTTTCATTTGGATGAGACATGAACAATTAGCTTGTCAGTGAAAGGCACTGATAATTTAAGAGCAGTTCTTCAAGGAAATGTAGGCTAGTATGCCATTAACAAGTAATACTGTATGTCAAATAAGTGTAAGGTTAGTGTAAGATTAACTCAAACCTGATAGACTGTCCATCTTTCACCTGCTCGTTTACATCTTGTCCATTTTCATGTTTTATTTTTGTTTCCTGATTGTCAACCGGGTGAGCCGCATCTTCTCCGTCATCTCGTTCACGCAGGTCCAACGAGTCCCCTCGCGCCGACACGCCCTTATTTACAAACAACAGGAAGAGCAACAATAGCAAAGGTTTACGGCCGGTGTCTTTCATCCTTAAACCAATGCCTTTTAAACAGGAATGAAGCGTTTTGTAATGGGAAAGATTGCCAGTTCCATGTCGACGACTCCACGTAATGTTTCTAATCACAACTCCACTTCCTGGTTACGCTGCGGTCGGGGGTTGTAGTCTTTACGTTTCGTGGAGCACCGCGTATCAAAAGCAAAAACACAATTGACATCGTTGTATGCAGCAGCCCTTCCAAAAATATAGGTTTTGTTTGTCATAGGATGTGTAGGATTTCGATTTAACTTGGTGCAAATTAAATTGTGGTTGCGAAATGTGATTTGTACGTACTCAATTTCCCATAAGTCCTCAGCGTCGACCTTAGAAGTGCTGCCTGACGGATATTGTAGTTTCTGTGCTGACTAGGAGTAGGCGTTTCTTACACTGATTGAATAGGCTAGTTGCAAGTTGTGTGTGGGTGCAAGAGAAAATCCACTGACTAGACCTGCACTTGTAAATAATGAAGCATATTAAAGGTGTTTTCAGTTAGAAGAAGGAAAATAAGAAGGAACATTTACAAGAGGTGCTTACATTCACGTGAATGTCACACAGACACTTAGTACTACAACCTGTAGGCTATTTCATCCCTTCATCCATTCATAGACATCAGGCTGTAGATAAAAGACCTTCCACTAGCTAGATCACGGCTCACATGTCTTGTATGTTACCCTGGCCTCAGCATTGCTTCATAGTGTGTCACATGTACAACATGTACAACATTACACTCGCTTTCACCTGCTAACCCCTGTTCCCTTTCTCTCCCTTCCCTCCATTCCATGACTTGGTCCGTACAGCTTCTCTAGTTTTCCTTTTTACTAAAATGTTCTGTTTGTTTTGTTTTGTTTGCTCTTTTTTGTGTTTTTTGTTTTGTTTGTTCTGCCCTCCATGTAAAGCGTCTTTGGGTACTTAGAAAAGCGCTATATAAGTCCAATGTATTATTATTATTATTATTATTATTATTATTATTATTAACATTTGAATGTACAACATCAGCATTTGGCAAGTATTAAAAGTGATTCTGTTGTTGCACTCGTTGTAGTTGATCTGGATTAGAGGGTCTGATGGATGCCTACAATGTAAAATGCACAGAAAGTGCATTACGTGGTGTAGTCAAGTATAACCTTTCAGATAGGTGCTTCTCTTTTTCTGTGGTGAGCAACTGATATAACATGTCACATGTAACACCAGGCATTACTAACAAGCATAACAAAAGTGATTTACTGTTACCATACATCAAGATACACTTTCTAATCATCGCACTATGTGGTAATGATGCTGAGATATGCTTTGACTAAATAATTAAGGGTAAGATAGGTGAGCAAGCATCGCACTGTGAAGGCCATTGTTTTTTTTTCTCGTGGTTTATTCAATAAAACACTTGGAAGGCCCGTTGTCCATTTGAATAGTCTTCACTAATATTTATGGTGCTCTCTGTTACTGAGTTATCAGCGGACAGAGCAGGGGAAGCACATGCTCCATGTTAGGTACTTTTTCAACGCCCACTTTAGGTCTTGCTCATTTTGCGGTGGGGAAGCTCCATTCAGACGGGCTGGTAGGCAGGCAGAGCGACCGACAGGACTCCATCAGCGTCGGTACTGTGTGAGCCGAACGATGAGCTTTCACTGAACGCACCACGCCAGTTTCACCTGCACCACCGCAGTTAAAAGACGTTTTCCGATTTGGACCTATCCTCGACTTGAACCGAAACCATCCTTACGGGAACGGGATTTGAATGTCTTGATTGATTGGATTTTTTGGAGCTCCTCTCCGGTGCCCGACCTGCCACTGAAACACACGGACTTCCTAGTCGCCTGGTGCCTCGCCGTTGCCGCAGACCGACCGCTCCACTAGGCACATTTGATCCGGACTGTCCGCTCAGTGGCTCTGGCGTCTGGGCGCATCGGGAGCTGTTGTACCTTCCTTGTAAATACGCTAACGTGCCCGTGTGTGTGTTTTTGCTGCCTGTATAATGCCGACACATCTGCGGTTCCGGAGAAGGTCATTCCTTGGGCTTTTATTCCTTTTCTCGCTGTCCACCTCCGCGTTGTATTTCATCTATTCCGCCCCCGGTATCGGTAAGTCAATTCATACTGATGGCACAATTTTTTAAAATCATGTAAGGGGGATGTGCGGCTGTTTGTATGGGTAGGTCATGTGTGACAGCTCGGCATGCTGCCATTGGGAGTGTTAGACAGGAGAAGGAACCGTGCGCCTCTGCCGAGCCTTCATCTCTCCCCATCGACGATTCAGACGCGGCTGGATGCTGGGAGTCAGTCCTATAATGTACCTGACCATAATAACCATGCTACTGATGAGAATCACCGATACTGTAATGCTGATGTTTGTAGTAGCCATGATTATAATGGTTATAGTAATGACCGGGGCCACAGCCAATTGGCTTTGCGTTTGGGCTCATTGTTTTCAGCCAAAGTTCCTGGCTGACTGGCTGGTTAATGGTCACGTTATGAGTCATGGGACACATGCATGATTTGGGGTCTCGTGTGGAGAGCATAGGCTACATTTGTCTGATGTCAACCTGAACGTAGGGATCACTGCAAGACGGCTCAGTCCAAGTAGTACTAGGTTTCCCCGAACAACAGGGCATCCATAATTTGCTGCCTTTACAAGTCACATGCAATTCTGTACTATTCCACGTCCCAAATCATTCCTAAATCATTAATGTGCTGCTTCACCCCCCCCCCCCCCCCCCCACCACACACACACACACACACACACACCCCTCTCTCTCTGGCTCTCTCTATAAGGTCCAATCATTAGCCACTTTATTGCAGCTATATGGTCAGAGCTTATCTTGTTGTCTAGGATTACTGCAAAGTTGTGACTTTCTCTGACCGTGTCATTGGGTTTCTGCCAACCAAATGTGTCATCATTTTCCATTGAAAGGCCTGGCTGGAGATTTGACTAATCCATGTGATGATTGTACACATGAGCAGCGATATAATGGTTGCTGCTATTCTGCTCTTTTACACAATGGATGTAGCTCTGGATCACCTCCTGCACTGCTTAAAACTCGTGGTTGTTCAGTTGTGCATTTTTGAGGAAACGTAAGAGGTGCAGGTAGCACTTCTGTGACGAGGAGGCCACCGGGACCTTTTCCAGTTCACCTCATAGTCCTCCAAAGCAGGATGTGGAGCTCTTGGGTGGATATCCTGTTGTGGTTGCTGAGTACTCTCACTTAGCTTGGTAAAGTTTTGCGCATGTGCACCCATTTCAAACTGTCCGGGGCAAGAATAATCTACCCCCAAATACTACAACGGACCGCTGTTGTAGCTGCCGGGAACTAACGAAAGACATTTTCATTAACACAACACGATACTATGCCTCAGTGTGTCAGGGTTTTCCACAGAATATTTGGTGCCAAAAAAAAGGAAAGCTGTCGTTGTTGTGAGGTGGGCTGTTAGGAAAGCGACTATATGAGTGAACTATTGTTTCATACATGTGTAGACTTTCTAAAAATCAATGGGAAAGCTGATCCCTCTCAGTCATCAAAATGGGTATTGATACACTCACGCTTTTTACCTGCTGTGGCCGACTTAATCCATACTTGAATCAATTCTCATATGGAGGACACATAAACTGATGGGAATAGCCTCTGCAGGTCCCAACAGCAGAGAACAATGATTCCTCCAAATCCAGAGCAAATACATCTTTGAACAATCCGGTACACTCCTCCACATGCCCACTATTTTTGCCAGCTCAATTATTGATATTGTCTGTTTCCTGATTCAGAGCTGCACTCTGCCGTACCTCATCCTCCTGGGTGTTGATTGCAGGGCTTTAATGGCCACGTGGGTAACAGGGGGTCTGCTCAGAAACAGAACAAGGACCAGTAGCACCAGTCCATTAATTATAGATGGTACCCAGGAACAAGGCCGCCGCTTCTGCTGCTAAAAGTTACAGTTTAGCCTTCCACACTTGGGGGGCCTCTTAGGGTGAGATGAGGGGGGGGGGGGTCGGGAAATAAGTGGTTCTCAAAGTGGGGGTCCCCAGCAAAATGACCAATAGTGTCACTTCACTATAGTTGAATTCATTACAAATGATTTCAGAACTCTGAAACTAAGGCAAATGTGTACAATCTTTCTAGTGAGTTACACAAGGATGTATAGATTGTCTAGTCTTCTTTTTCTATCCTACCAGGTAGTTAGTTGCATTCACCTGGACTAAACCAGTCCCTGATTAGACGGCTAGAATAGAAACTACCTGGCAGAGTATAAAACCAGATCTGAGGACCACTGTTCTATCGTGAAAGAGAGTGGTCAAACTTGTGGAACGTGATCAGATGAGGTGAGATGATGCACAGAGGTAGAGCAACAGAATAAAGAGGGCAGACGGAGAAGAAGGAGGGAGGGGGGGGAAGGGATAGGGCAAGAGGAGGAGGAGGAGGAGGGAGATGGAGAGGGAGGGATGGAAGCAATGAGCTGAGTTCCATGTCTTCTGCTGGCTTGCACATTGGGGAACCCATCCAGAACACCTGAGCGGGTCTTCCCATGATGCCCTGGTGGCTCCAGTGTAGAACGCCACAATTTGAACAGCTTAGTCTCTCTCTCTCTCTCTCTCTCTCTCTCTCTCTCTCTCTCTCTCTCTCTCTCTCTCTCTCTCTCTCTCTCTCTCTCTCTCTCTCTCTCTCTCTCTCTCTCTCTCTCTCCACATATAACATGCATTGACACCTATAAGCTCAGGCTCTCCGTTGCCCCCCGAGCATGGATGCTGAGTGATGCATGCTGGGGATGCAGGCCACAGCTGAGCCTGATTGCAGCAGTTTATTTAATTAAAACATAAGAGGATCCCACTGGAGCGAGCGCTAGGGAAGACGCAGACTATTTATAGGAATGAACTCGGATAGATACACACACACACACACACACACACACACACACACACACACACACACACCCGGGAGAGCAGGGGAGACAAGAAGCCAGGTGCTTTCCTTCGTCTCGGGAGGCCGGGCTCATCCTCCTGTCTGATGAGTGTGTATGTGAGATTGGTGTATATCTCACTGTAATGTATACTGCTCATTGGCAGCATGGGTAGCAGCCTCGCTCAGCCTTGTAGCTTAGCATAGTTTCCTTTTGTGGCTTAAGTAGCTTTACCACACGCAGAGAATGCAACGTTGCTCGTCCTTGTTTTGTTTCTGACATTTAGTGCAACCTGATATAATGTCTTATGCTTATGTAGAATGTAATTCTTCCACCACAACTAAACTCGTAACAGCATTTTTTTTTTAATGTACATTTCGATAGCAGTGAGAAAGCCTTCAGCACTGTAGGCTCTGTGCTTCCTTGTTCAATAATCAGCTGCACAATAATTTTGCAGCTCCTCTTTAGTGCACGCACACACACACACACACACACACGCACACTTCACACACTTGTCTTCCTGTCAATCCTGCCTCAGTGTTGTGTTGAGGGTGGGACCTGCCAGTAAGTACATGTCACAAAGTCAAATGCTAACCATTTGCTTTGCATATAAACACACACCCAACACACACCCAACACACACCCAACACACTCCATTACTGACAGCATATGCAGGAGCCACAGCGTCAAGTTACTCAGCTTCAAAAGCAGTGAGAGAATAAATAATAATTATGCTGGTCACCGCTCGGTGCCGATCTGCCAGGCCCTCATCCTCACTGCAGGATATGCTGGCATGTAAATACGGAACGATAAGCCCAGGGTTATTGGATATAGATATGATATGCCAACATTTAGAATCAGACTTAAATGTAAATTTATGATAACAAAAGTTTGACAAAATCTAAAATCTCTGCCAAAGTTAACACCCTGCTTATCATAAGTTAACCAGTTGGATAGCCTCTGTGAACTTTAGACTTGAGTGCTATGACCAGACCTTTACTTCCTTTTACACCTTTTACAGTGACAACAAGGTGTGCTTTCATGAGATTGGATCACATGTTTGAATATTTCCTTTTGGGTAGAACATTGAAAGATGCTGAGCCGAAACCTGTTTTGAAATGTATTTTATTGCGTAAACTATATTGTAAATGCTTTCTGCGCAAATTTGCTATTATATAGTTTGATCATTGCAGCGTGTTGAAAGTTTTCTCTCAATCCTTTAACGGTGCACCATATTTTAAAAGATTAATTCGGGAAGACTTGCGCTCGCCTTGTGCCCTGTCGTCATGTCCTGTGGTAGTGAGTCGGGCCAGTGTCGGAGCTGACTTGCCTCAATCCCGCTGATACACTTCTATCGCTGCTTTCTTCCCAGTGTGTTCCAGAACAAAGCTGTTTTTTTACATTTCCCCTGTCACACCCACTGTACTGTGTGAGTGTGTGTGTGTGTGTGTGTGTGTGTGTGTGTGTGTGTGTGTGTGTGTGTGTGTGTGTGTATGCACATTTTCATTTGTTTCTGCAGCCACTTCCTGCAGAGCCACCATTTCACTGGAGCATTTGAATTGTGATTTGGGTAAAAAGTAGCAGGCGGGGTGGCGAAGTAGGTGGAAGGGGTTTGTAAAGATCAGGCCGATTATGCTAGGATGTTGCTAGCAAGGCAATAGAAGTTAATGTGGGTAAATCATTAACTTTGTTGGGCAGCAAGAGGCAGCATTATATTTACTACACATTGCACCTTTTGTGTTCATGGATCTGGATTCATCATCCTTGGATCAGTTAAAAGGCCTGACGTTTATCAGACATCATATATTACATGTTTGACCTCTTGGTTTTATACCACTGCTAGGACAGCACCGCCGACTTGTTACTAGGTTGCTGCCTCTGCTTAGTCTTGTAAAGCCGCTGCTCTTTTATCTCTGGACATGTTTATGGGTCCTAAAGTCGGGTGTCTAGCATTGCTCTGTGGTTGCCATAGCTCTGGGGATTGGCCAGACACAGACATGGCCGCATGTCTCCACTTCCTGTGGTAACAGCAGTGTCTGTCTTTGTGTGTGTGTGTGTGTGTGTGTGCATTAGTGTCTGTACAAAATGTAGGTTGGTGTGCATGGAGATACTTAGGCCCGTGTCTGCTTGGCGAGTGTGCTGATGCCTAGCTTGTACTTGTACAGCAGAGCGTCTCTGGCACTCATCTCCGGTCCTCAAGGTCCACTGCAGGGCTAGGTCTCTAATTTTCCCTCTCCTGCATAATCGATTTATCCATTTAGATCAATGCAGTCATCCTCCTGAGGCTAATTTCCAGAGGCCGGGGCTGGGCAGGGTGAAATATTAACTTGGTGCCAGGCTGCTTCAGTTTGGTCCCGCTGAGAATAAACAAGAATAAACAGTCCTCTCTGATTTTGTTGCTTCTATAGAGTTCTAAAGGCATTTAAAAATGTAACATCTCTTATTGTGTAATTAATAAGGAATAGGAAAAGAAATAAAAGCCGAATGAAAGGAAAACTACAAACCAGCAGCAGTTCAATCCCCTAAGATTCCTCATGCTGTGACACTTAAGGTCTGGCATCTGACATTTTCACTGCGGTTGCCATGGTCCCTGAGGGCTTGATCCCATCCAGGACTGAGTCCTTTTTATCGTCACAGCAACCATAAAAACATGCCATCCTTGTTCCAATGACAACAAATCCCCAAGGATAGTATTTATAATAATTTGGGCCAGGGCAATGGACTGTCTCTTAGTCTGCCTGTGACATCCACACACTATAAACCAGACTAGATAATATGTCCTATACTGCCTATAATGAAGGTTTTTAAACGACTGTAGATTTGTTCTCTTGCTCTCTGTACCGCTGACAGGTGAGAAGCATAATTGTCCCTTAATTCAATTAAAGATTCCCTTTTCTTTTGTACTTCTGTGTAAACTGGCCTGCTCTCTAGTGTGTTGTTTCCATGCTTTCTAAGTGTGTGTCTGGTCCAAGGACATGTGACACTGAATGCTGTATTAACAATGGAATTTGGTTAAACATCAATAGAGGGGGGAGTTCATTGCACCTTGCGAGTCACTCAGAGGCAGGAGCAATCCTCTTGGAGCCATTCATCGACCGTGTGATACCTTACCCAACACACACACACACACACACACACACACACACACACACACACTCCAAATATGGTTTCACTAGAATTTACAGGAACACTGAGCGTCACCCTGAAAATGATTACATAACTCTTTATTGATGGTGCTGCTGTGATATCTAGGATGTTCTCTCTAAGAGGTCCTTGGTCTTTGACGTGACGTGAGGAACACACTATAGTCAGTACATCTACTGTATATATCTGAGATTTAATGGTAATACCTATTTTTTCAGCATTTCAGCATTCTAATGCTTTGTATTCCCCCATATCATTCAGTTTAGTTCAGCTTATGAATTAAACTAGAGAGGCATCTACAGTGGGAAATAGAGGTGCAATGGTTGACTGTGCAAAGTTCTTGTACACTTTAAAAAAAACAAAACATTGAGGAACACCTTCGTCAAACACAAATCCATTAACGCTATGAACAACTAAAAAGGACTGGATGCACTATGTACACAATTCCTACACAAGGAGGGCTTAATCAATACGTATGGATCTGGAGGTTTTGACTGTACACGTGTTTGATGAAGGTGTCCCTCAAATGTGTCGTTTCTAGACGTTTGTACAGTCAACCATTAACTGTGAATGGCTCTTCCATGAAAACACTCACTGAACACTGAAACTATGTTGGTTACTTTATTCACAGTTGTGTAAAATTGATGATAATGTATTACGCTACAACGAGTTCATGCTTGTTTTCACACGTATTGCTCTAGCACAGATGTGTTAAACTGGATGGCGTGTGATAGCATTTCTTCAGAACATGTTTCTTTTGACTTCCTGTTTCTCACAGGTGGATAACCGGTAGCTATTTTTGTCATTCTGAGGTTATCCTTACACATACAGTTACCCATGTCCTTTATCTCATATTGTTGTCTGTAACATGACGCCGGTCCGACCCCGGTATGCTACTGATCACAGACAGATGGTGGAGCTGAGTGCAGTAGGAGCGTACCGGTGTAGGTGGAGGTTCAGATGCAGAGTTGTGAGGCGTGTCAGAGGGGGATTGAAGGTCTCGTGTTGAGCCACTTATTATCTCCGTAACCTAATCATGCTGAGGAGAATCCCAGTCTTTGTTCACCTGGTCTGGGCCTCCCTTTGTTATTGATACTGCTGCCATGGTTACGCTGGCCACGTGTGTGTGTGAGGACAGCGGACAGTGCAAGTGGTGATGGGCTAATGTACAGCAGGGATGCCAGGGTGAGGCGTAATCCGAAAACACATGCTGATAACAAACCTGATGACGCGTCTAGTGCTGCTGATAGTGCGGATCGTGATTGTGATGGCCGTGCCTGTGATCTTCCTATTGAGTAGGAGGAGCATCGGAAGTTGAAGTAAAGTGTTTACCTTGGATTATGGCACAAGGGATAATAACATCTTATCCTGTGTACTAATGTTCACTAATGATAAGACAAAGAATATTCCATCCAACCTTGAACTTTACTTCCAGGATATGTACTGGCAGCTTGTTATAGGGCGGTTGTACTGTAGTTGTAGGTCAGTTAATGATAACCTGGATGTTGCATTGTGCTGCTTTCCTGGAACGTGCATCTACCATCGCAGGGATCCAGCTCTGGACCTATTGTTTGCCATGGCAGCGAATGCAAACAACCAACACGGAACCGAGGAGCCTCGTTAGAAGGCTCCTCTAATAAATCCTCAGGAGGGCAGCTTATTTGTGAGGCTGGCTGTGGCCAGAGCTGATTTACAGCCACCCCATGGTAATGGTACCAAGTCAATGAGAGCTAATTACCAGCTGCTTTAGGGGCACACTATTGGTGTGGCCACTACAGATAAGAGGCTGGGTGGGGAAGTAGTCGACTGACACATGTTTTATCAGTTAGCAAGTACAGTGTGCACATTTTGGGTTTTAACACATTTCTGTGGTGACTGTTTGGCAATCTGAATCGCCAAGTCTATCTCTAATGGCCTCTAATGGACCAAACCTCCGGGAACAGCAGTGAATCATATCGCTTATAGCTTAAATGAAGAGACCTTCCCTCCGCTCGGCCCATCTCTCTTCTTCTCTCCGCCACTACACGATACCAGAAACTAGTGCATCTTTAAATCCCCAGTGTCGTGACCTGATTCCTGTTGGATGAGAAGATTGTTTGCAGTTTTCGCTGTGGTTACGTTCATTCATCAGTTTACTACACTTTCTGGAGCTATTTACACAGCCTTTAGTGCGTGACAGCAACAAATCCAGTCTCATGAAATATTAACTGCTGGAAGTGCAGCCGCAGAGCGATAATTTGTTTAAGTGTAAGCCTGTGGTCCTTCTCTTCCAGGATCTAGTGGATGTATATGTATAGTATTGCTGAGGGAATAGTTTTAACTACTCAAGTGTTTTGTTTAAATTCATTATTTGCTAAGTTTACTTCAGATCTTCCCCTAAGCAATTGCTGCAGAAGGCCTATATTTGTAGTTGGGTGGGGGGGGGCGGTGACAAACACGCTCTCAATTTGGCATCCATCCAGCTAGCTTGTATCTGGCCATCATTTTAGGTGTGTCCTCAAATAGCAGAACTCTCTCCAGTTCTCTGGTTGTGCTGAATAGCGGCGGCAGCACTGAGGTGAGGTAAAGCAGAAGTACAGCAAGTAGAAAGTATTCCCAGAAGAAGTCTGTATGTAAATCCATCAGCAAGGGGGATGTGCTGTTGTTGTGCAGCTTGCTGGAGAGAGTGTGTGTGTGTGTGTGTGTGTGTGTGTGTGTAGCTGCTGTAGCGGCGTAGCGAGCTAGCTAGCTGGCTGCTCTGGCCCATTTGTTCAGTCAACAGGAGTAACCTCCAGCTGTGACGAGACCTCTCCCTTCTACTGGGGGGAGATGGAGGGAGCGGAAAGAAAAGGCAGGGGCAATATGGTGTGTGTGTGTGTTGGGGGGGGATTAGGTACTCATGCATGTATGTGTGTGTGTGTGTGTGTGTGTCCTCTGTGCACTCGCTACAGTGCACAGTAGTAGTGAGTGCGCCACTGCAATAAGACAAGAATGTTCTGGGCAGCTGCCAAATGTAAGAGCAGGCGGAAGTGGGCTGGCAGAAGGAAGCAACGGGGGTGCTGCAGGAATGAATCACCGCTCACTGGCCCGGTCCCACCAACTTGTCTCACTGCACACAATGAAACCCCCCCGAGAGTGTGTGTGTGTGTGTGTGTGTGTGTGTGTGTGTGTGTGTGTGTGTGTGTGTGTGTGTGTGTGTGTGTGTGTGTGTGTTCCAGAGTACGAGGTTGACCGGTTTGAAGGGGGATTATGGCACACAGACGGTGTCATTTTAGTAATGAACACTGTGTGCTTGAAGAGCATGAGAGATGATGAAGGGATGAGACCGGGGCGGGGTGAGCGCCAAGAGGAGGAGGAGGAGGAGGAGGAGGAGGAAGAACGAATGAGAGACAGGAAATGGAGAGGGCACACCGATGGGCGAGAGATTGGAACAAACCCGGAGTGCGCTGCGTGATTGAAGGAACCGCTGTCTGCTTGCTTTTGGCAGGAGTTGTTCATCAGGTCGCATCAGGTCATACTGTATTCTTACCTGGTGTTAAAGAACAGGAACTCTCCTCTGCCCTCTCTCTCTCCCTCCTCTTCCACATTCCTATTACACCTTATCCTTTTCGTCTCTGTATCCCCTCCCCATGCCTACTCTCCAATCCCCGTCTCGGCGTACCTCTAGCCGGTCTTGTCTCCATCTACCTACCGAGGAGTAAAGATCCTTCTATTTTCACCGCATCTGGAAATTTCCCCAGCTCTATTTCACCATCATATTTTGTATAACACTAGGAGAGAGCAGCCAGAAGGAGAAAGACACTAGAGAGAGAGAGAGAAGAGGAGACACGAGGAAGGAGAAGCAGAGGTTATCGAACACACACACACTACTCGTCACACATGCGCTCCGCTAGAGTAGGATTGACTGTATAGTTGGCAGCGTGTGAAGCGAGGGGATCCTGGGCAACGACTGGAGTTGAGAATTCCCTGGCAGAGTGGTCGACATGATTGGCATGTGAGTCAGCAGACACAGAGACTCAGGGGAGGGAGTCACAACACACATCACAATGCACTCTCCACATCCTCCACAACGTTACCACGATTGTTCAGCGTGTGAAGGAGGGGCCTGGCACCACTGTGGGGGCAGGATGTAAGTCCCCGCCCAAAAATGGTACGCCATTCTTGCCATGTTGGCCACGACACGTGATCAGGGAGGGGTCACCATCATGGCGACGGAATGGCACACGCACTACGCACACACACACACACTTGGGATGGCGGAGCAGATGGAGGGGCAGGATGACTAGTGCGAGACCAAAAATGAACTCAAACTACACCCCATGCTGTCCCTGCTGGCGTGTGTGTGTGTGTGTGTGTGTGTCTGAGTGTGTGTGTGTGTGTGTGTGTGTGTGTGTGTGTGTGAGAGTGATGTGTTGTTTGGCAGAAGGTGCCTTGTTGTATCTCCCTTAGATGTGCCCACTATACATTTTCTATGACGCATTATCACTGATTGATGTCATTCTCATTTCCTGTCACAGTTTGCACAATAGTTTTGAACTGATCTACTGTTGATCTTATCAGCAGCAGAATACCTCTACTGTTAACCTCCATGTCTCTCCGCTACAATGGAAGTTCTGTTTTCACACTGTCTGGAGGTCTATCAATCGATTAGTGTCATTGATTAACCACGGCATCCATTAGCTTTAAATCGTAGGCTCAAGCCGAGATGTTGGGATGGAAAGAAAAATGCAGTTAGAACAGAAACGGGTTTGACATTGATAATATACACGGGTTGGGACTGAAACACAGAATGTAAATGTTTATTTAAAAAGTCGTCTTCGGCATTTGAAAGCGCTGTTAAAACACCGTGTTTACTCAAGCCCTCTTCCTTTAAAAGGAAGCTGCTGTGCCTACAGATAAGGATGGAAGTACAGTGTACTCCTCTCAGCTGCTGACCGCCGGTCACCAGGTAACTATTGGGACATTTGTATCCGGTGTTGGTTTTAGAAACGTGAAGCAGACAGTTTTAGAAGCGAGGGCGCTCAAGGTAACGCCCATTCCAACGTCAGCAGTTGATGATTAAATATTTTCACTTTGTCCTCCATGATTTTGCATTGCAGTTATAGATCTGGCCCAAATGTGGGAATGTTCTTGGCTCCGTCATCAGACAGGAAGCGGTGGGTCATTACTCTCTCAGACTTAAATGGTTAGTGTGAATATTCAGGCTCTCCTACCGTAGACGTTTTACAGTAACTGCTCTGCTGCCTATTTCACTTCACTTTTTGGCAGGCAGAGCGTTTGAATTTCAATCCGGTGCACTGCAAGATCTGTTCCATAGCTTTTCCATGAAACAGAGAGAGAGAGGTGCTTTTCTTTAGTCAGCATTGTTGTCTTTACTCTTATAGAGTATACAGGTTTTGTGGCTGTAGTTGACTATTGACACACACACACACACACACACACACACACACTTGAACACTGTGGTCCCTACAGGCTTATGATGGCCACCGATAGTGGAAGGGTTGAGGAATGCGATCCGGGATTATGTAATCACATGGCATTCCTGTGTGCGTAATCTCACACTTTTTGCAAGAAAATAAAGTGAGCAAAAAGAGGAGGCAGGGGCAATAGTGTGTGTGGGTGTGTGTGTGTGTGTGGGTGTGGGCGTGAGTGTGAGTGTGAGTGTGAGTGTAAGTTGTGGGTGGAGGTGACAGAAAGAATCGCTTATGCCTAACAGCCTGTTACGAGTTCAGGGAAGCACCTAAAAGATATTTCCTAACTTTGGTTGACTCACTTGTTACGCCTTTCCCTCCGCTGATCAAATTCTGAGGAATTTTAGGAGCGTGTTCCCTTGGAGAGATCACGATGACAGTTAAACATTTCTTTCTGTCGAAACCGCAGGACGTACTGTTTTCTCTTTGACTGTAATCCATCTGCTTCAGGTTAAAGAAATGCATCAAGTTTTCACGGTAGATGTTTTTTTGCTCCGGTGCTCCATCTTACTCTGTGTTAAGTGATTGAAGGACGAAGAATCACCTAGGCCCTGGTCAGACTGCCAGTCAATCACATGGTTAATACAGATAGACGGACATGCCTGTGGGTCTCCACTTGACTTGTGTGTCTTTTTAAATGTTTGAGGAAACCCATATGGAAACCCACAAATCTAAAAAAAACATTCCGACATGGCAGACTATCACTGAAAATGACTTAACAGTTCTCTTAGTGCTGCTGCAAGTTCTCATTTCCCTTTTGTCATAATGCTAATTGCACGTGATCACTCGTCATAGTGTGATTTTGGTGTTTATGTTCTCATCAGTCATCTAGTAAGTATTTAATACTTCTTGAGGCTTGAGTCTGCAGCAGCAGTCGACTGGGGGAATGGAGAGGAGGTGCAGGATGGGGTTAGAAAGATGGACGGGCAAATACTAGATGAATAGATAGATAGAAAGTAGGGGGTCGGGAGGAAAGGGTTGTGCACATGGTTTGAACGAGGTATGAACGAGGTTTGATGCTCAGGAAGTGGGCGTACGATTCCAGAGAGCGATGACGTCATCGATGAGACGGTGAATGTAGAGTACTCTTCCTGTGAAAGGGACATCTGCTCTGAGAACTGAGAAACTGTCTCGCTCTCTCTCTCTCCCCCCCTCCCCCCCCTCCCCCTGCCTCCCTCCCCCTCTCCCCTAAAGCACTGTTAAACCTCCCTCCCTATATGGTGAAATAAAGCGGTAGGAGATTTTTTGAATTCTTGTGTCCACGTTGACAATTCCAGGGAATGTAGCCGCGGTGGTTTCCTGCCACTGTAAGTCTACACACGTTCTTTAGGAAGCAGTCAGTTTGTGTGTGTGTGTGTGTGTGTGTGTGTGTGTGTGTGTGTGTGTGTGTGTGTGAGGAGTGCAGTTGTGGTTTGGGGAGGAAGCCTCATGATCCACTTATGACTGAACCTCATGTGACCAGCACTGGACTAATATATGTGTGTCTGTGTGTGTCTCTGTGTGCCTGTGTGTGTCCGTGTGTGTGTGTGTGTGTGTGTGTGTGTGTGTGTGTGTGTGTGTGTGTGTGTGTAAATCAGAAATCATAACTGACAACTGGATTTTCTTTTTCATGTCTGGCTGTTGCACCCAAAACAGCCTTACCACGTCATCTCCAGTATATCCATCCTCCTTCCTTTCCTCCCTTCCACCCATTTGTCGTGCCTCCCTGTC
Source organism: Hoplostethus mediterraneus (assembly GCA_034670385.1). Lineage (NCBI taxonomy): Eukaryota > Metazoa > Chordata > Actinopteri > Trachichthyiformes > Trachichthyidae > Hoplostethus > Hoplostethus mediterraneus. Next base: position 22,443,266 of record JAXDDW010000001.1, read on the forward strand.
CTGTCAGCTATGGCCTGAACTCGTGGGCTGATTCCTCCTGAGGCTAATTCCTCAATGAAATCACACAAGCCCCCCCCCCGCAAAATGTATGACTCTCTCCCCAACAACTGATTGGAAATGCCACAGGACATGGAGATAGGGAAAGAATTTCCTTCTGGTGTATAGTGACCTGGAATAACGGAGCCATGGACGTGTCAGGCTGTCTGTCTGGGTGGACGTGGACTAACGAATGAATGTAGATGTCATGAAGATATAGAATGGATTTACAAGGAGGAGTATGGCAGGATCATGTATAGTAATGCTATCCTAGTGATAGTTCCAGCAGAACAGCGGAGTATTTGTGTAGCTAAAACACTGTAAGGGCTCTAAGGGTTTGCCTCCCATTGTGGTGCTGCAAGGGGCTCAGGTAAAAGCACCAAGTGACATGTTAGCTTACAATGCTAGAGGTCAGGACAAAGGGGAGAGGAAGGGGTCAAGGATCTGATCCACAGTCCTTGTCAGATACTAATATGCTTGTCACACTACACTTAACCCCGGGCTAACGTCTTTCTTAACCCTGGGTTAAGGACGCATTTAACCCCGGGCTAAGCAGCGTTTCACACTTGCATTTTTGAAAGAGGGTTAACACCGCTTTTAACCCTGGGTTAACAAACCCTGCTACGAAGCAGGGTTAGCACCGCTTTTGTGGTGCTATCCCCGAAACGCGGTGCTAAGAACAATAGTGTGAAACGTTGTGGGGTTAGAATGTAACAGGTTAGAATGTAACAGGGGTTAGAATGTAACAGCGAGTTAGAATGTAACAGGGTTAGAATGTAACAGGAGTTAGAATGTAACAGGGGTTAGAATGTAACAGGGGTTAGAATGTAACAGGAGTTAGAATGTAACAGGAGTTAGAATGCAACAGAGTTAGAATGTAACAGGGGTTAGAATGTAACAGGAGTTAGAATGTAACAGGATTAGAATGTAACAGGGGTTAGAATGTAACAGGGGTTAGAATAAGATAAGATAAGATAAACTTTATTGATCCCGCCGTGGGGAAATTCACGTGTTATGGCAGCTCACAACAATAGAAAACAGAATAGAATAGACAATATAGTGCAAAAAACAAGTGTGCAAACAATAGAGTGCCATAAGAAATGAATGTAACAGGAGTTAGAATGTAACAGGGTTAGAATGTAACAGGAGTTAGAATGTAACAGGGGTTAGAATGTAACAGGGGTTAGAATGTAACAGGAGTTAGAATGTAACAGGTTAGAATGTAACAGGTTAGAATGTAACAGGTTAGAATGTAACGGGTTAGAATGTAACAGGGGTTAGAATGTAACAGGTTAGAATGTAACAGAGTTAGAATGTAACAGGAGTTAGAATGTAACCGGAGTTAGAATGTAACAGGGTTAGAATGTAACAGGAGTTAGAATGTAACAGGGTTAGAATGTAACAGAGTTAGAATGTAACAGGTTAGAATGTAACGGGTTAGAATGTAACAGGGGTTAGAATGTAACAGGTTAGAATGTAACAGAGTTAGAATGTAACAGGAGTTAGAATGTAACCGGAGTTAGAATGTAACAGGGTTAGAATGTAACAGGAGTTAGAATGTAACAGGGGTTAGAATGTAACAGGTTAGAATGTAACAGGAGTTAGAATGTAACAGGAGTTAGAATGTAACAGGGTTAGAATGTAACAGGAGTTAGAATGTAACAGGGGTTAGAATGTAACAGGAGTTAGAATGTAACAGGGGTTAGAATGTAACAGGGTTAGAATGTAACAGGAGTTAGAATGTAACAGGGGTTAGAATGTAACAGGAGTTAGAATGTAACAGGAGTTAGAATGTAACAGGGTTAGAATGTAACAGGAGTTAGAATGTAACAGGGGTTAGAATGTAACAGGAGTTAGAATGTAACAGGTTAGAATGTAACAGGTTAGAATGTAACAGAGTTAGAATGTAACAGGGTTAGAATGTAACAGAGTTAGAATGTAACGGGTTAGAATGTAACGGGTTAGAATGTAACAGGTTAGAATGTAACAGAGTTAGAATGTAACAGGAGTTAGAATGTAACAGGAGTTAGAATGTAACAGGAGTTAGAATGTAACAGGAGTTAGAATGTAACAGGGTTAGAATGTAACAGGGGTTAGAATGTAACAGGAGTTAGAATGTAACAGGGGTTAGAATGTAACAGGAGTTAGAATGTAACAGGAGTTAGAATGTAACAGGGTTAGAATGTAACAGGGGTTAGAATGTAACAGGGGTTAGAATGTAACAGGGGTTAGAATGTAACAGCGATTAGAATGTAACAGCGAGTTAAACATTAGCATTAAACGTTAACCCGGGGTCTACAAGCTTACAGTGTTAAATCCTGAATGCTGAATACACAGGGTCAATTGTTAGCCCAGGGTTAAAGAAAACTAGTGTGAAACGTGAGATAAATTAACCCAGGGCTATTATAACCCAGGGTTAAAGTTAACCCTGGACTAACATATTCAAGTGTGAAAAGCCTATAAGTGAAAATTGATTCTGCATCTATCTACAAAGTGAAATGCAAGAACCGTTTTGGGGTTTTTTTTGTATCTCAGGAAGTACATTTTTATGACTCTACTATTATGCTAAGTTGCAGCGAATAGATATTTTGTCTCTCATGCTGATATATATATTTTGGAGAACTGCAGGTGATGCAGCGACGGTTGCGTCTGCGCGTGAGGGGAGTCTCTTGAATGGCCCTTTGGGAAAGCGCCACATACTGCTGCTTACTTAACCTCGAGTTACCCACGGCAACAAGACTGCCCAGGGGGAGGAAGGGAGGGAGGGAGGGGCAGGATATGAGGAAGAGGGACAGTGAGCGACGAGGAAGAGGGAAAGATAAATAAATAAAAAGATAAGAGATGGCGAGTGAGAGTGAACACGGTTATACACACACAAAGAGGAAGTGAGAAATTCCATGCCAGAGGATGCTTTTGTTTTCTGCCAAAGGACGGTGGAAAGTGGAGCGATGAGGTGAACTGTAAATGTGTAAATGCATGTGGTGTGTGGGTGTGTGTGTGTGTGGTTTTGAGTGGGTGAAGCTGCAGAACAAACAGGATGTAAGCTTAGTTTTCATCCCTCCCATGGTTCCTCTGTGGCGTCTGACTGACTACCTGTCACCTTTCTCTCCGTCACTCTGGGTGTACGATCACACTGTTTCCATGTTGGACAAGGAGAAATACCTTTCCCCCATATGGTAGTGCATGGTTTTGCCAACAGTGTATGTGTATTGATTCTCACAGGCTAGTGTGTGTGTGTGTGTGTGTGTGTGTGTGTGTGTGTGTGTATTGATCTACCACAGCCTCAGGGTTTCTCGGCATCACTTACAGGGGTCAGGGGAGGCGATGATACGCTTGTCCTCTCAGATGAGATCCAATAATGGTTTGGAAACCGACACAAATCTTTCACCTGTTTAAAAAAAAACAACAACAACCTAAATGTAAGTGGAAAATGGTATCATTAAATCAATATACTCTAATCATAGTAGCTGCTTCAGATAATTGTAAGAGATTTTTTGCTTGTGCTTTTTGAGTTTTCAACTATTTACTATTGGAATGATGTATGGCCTATTCAGTGTGTTACATGTAGTGATCGTCTCAGTAATTCAGCTTTTACACTGACATAATGCACATTCAGCATTCACTGATATATGACATAATATAGCCCATAGTGCACTTGGTTTTGTGTGTGTGTGTGTGTGTGTGTGTGTGTGTGTGTGTGTGTGTGTGTGTGTGTCAGTCACTGATATGGGGTGGCAGTAAAAATGACCCTGAGATTGACAACATTAAACCCTTAAAGCTGTGTGTGTGTGTGTGTGTGTGTGTGTGTGTGTGTGTGTGTGTGTGTGTGTGTGTGTGTGTGTGTGTGTGTGTGTGTGTGTGTGTGTGTGTGTGTGTGTGTGTGTGTGTGTGTGTGTGTGTGTGTGTGTGTGTGTGTGTGTGTGTGTGTGTGTGTGTGTTTTCTGCTGGAAGAACTGCCTTTCAGCTCTTATCAGGGAGCTAGCAGAACGGGGCTGATCACCTCCCACTGCTGCACTATCAGTGTGGAGTTAATTGCCTTTCAGAGGGCGGGGGCAGGGGCGGTGTGTATATGTGTATGCATGCATACAGTTACTTATTTTTTCCGGTCAACGCGGCCTCAGTTACGGTACCGTTCGGTGTGTGTGTGTGGTCTCTTCCTGGAATTGTCCCTTAAAGCCTGCAATCCGTCAATCAGATTATTTCCTTAAATGATAGGAACAAAAGGACTTGACAGAGAGTGATATAAACCACATTACACAGAGACAGCAGCACAGGGAGAGATGAAGAGGGAAGATAGAGGGAAGGGCAGATAAGTGCAGAGAGAGAGAGAGAGAGGGAGATAGAGGTGTACGGGGGCCAGGCTTGGCATGAGGACAGCGTGTTCTGTCAGAGCTATGGAGGACAAGGTCGATCAAGGTCTCCTGTCACGCTTGAAGGGTTACAGTGGGGGGGTTTCTGACTGTGTGTGTGTGTGTGTGTGTGTGTGTGTGTGTTTACCTGCCTGCCTGCCTACATGTGTATGATGCAGCCATGTATGCAAGGGTCTCGGTGTCCCATTCCAACCACAACCTCAGCGCTATATGGAACGTGTGTGTGTGTGCATCCTCATGCTTGCTCGTGTTGTAGACTACCGGCCGCCTTTTACACTCCCAGGTCTCTCGTGTCGAATTGCATTTGTCACAGTTTGCAGGCGTGAGTACCTCCGCACTGACCATCACTCCAGCCTGTGGAGACCACCGTTTAATGACGGAGACGGCAAAACCGAGGGGGAGACAAAAAAAGATGGGGGAGGAATTGCACACCCGCTGCTTTGTATTCAGTAGATAAAGTGTTGCCCCTATCCAGCTCAGCGCATTAAGACCAGTCCTAGCAGGTCTGGCCAAATTAACCACCAAACCACCCCAAGAATGCCTGTGAAATATCTCAGGAATGAAAAGATATTTTATAGCATCTGTTCAAGGCAGAGTGAGGTTGCATTTGCTCTTGAGGCATTCTGAAGGTGCATCTCAGTTCTCTCTCTCTCTCTCTCTCTCTGTCTCTCTGTCTCTCTGTCTCTCTGTCTCTCTGTCTCTCTCTCTCTCTCTCTCTCTCTCTCTCTCTCTCTGTCTGTCTCTCTGTCACTATGAACGTATGCTGCAGCCTTGGTAGTGATATGCATGTATGATATACTGATATACTGTCTCTCCATAGTTTGGCATGTAGGAGGAGGAGGAGAGGGATATGTGTCAAAATATGTTTGTGCCTGTAGGACTTGATCACACTCCAGAAGCCTTCCAGCCTTTTTCCGTCATATGGCTCCTCAGTGTGTGCGTGTGTGTGTGTGCACGTGTATGTGCGCGTGCAGATTCCCGGTTTTGTGAAGCCATCAGCTCCCACCTGGCTAATTAGCTTCTCTGTGGCAGTGCGTGTGTGTACTTGTGTGTGTACTTATTTTGCTACCCTTGTTAGAAAACGTTTTAAAAGAGTTTTTAAAGGGTAATTCTGGTATTTTTAAACCTGGGCTCTATTTGTAGAAATGTGTCATTTTATACCGCAAAATGGGTAAAAAAAGTTTTGGAATTGCTCCGGTAGATCGCCTCAGTCGGCAGTCGCAAACGAGCTGCTATGGCTGCAATGTAATCCTTTGGGGCCACTGCGCCAAATCAAAGTACGTCCACTACAAGTTGTTTTTGCCGCTGACAGGCTCAGATTGTTATTGCAAGTGTCTGACAACATTACAGAAAGGATCCCTACAGAGATAGACCTTTGTTTAAACAGAAACCTTTTGTTTAACCTCTTCCTGCAACAACTCACCTCATATTTCAGGTTTCAGACCGAGACTTCTCCTTGAGCGAGATTTCTGTTTCTGGTTAAACAAAGGTCTGTCTCTGTAGGGATCCTTTCTGTGATGTTGTCAGACATATAAAATAACAATCTGAGCCTGTCAGCGGCAAAAACAAAACACTTTTAGTGGACCGTACTTTGATCAGCGCACTTGCCCCTGTGGATTACATTGCAGCCATAGCAGCCTGTTTTGCGACTGCCGACTGAGGCGATCTACCGGAGCGATTCCAAAACTTGTTGTACTTATTTTGCAGTATAAATGACGAATTTGTACAAATAGAGCCCAGGTTTAAAAATACCGGAATTTCCCTTTAAGACCTTTTTAGAGTAAGGACATTTTGGATTTTCTTCACGTGGCTAGTTTAGGAGTAGGACTTGGGTTTAGAGTTAGGGTTAGGTTGGGCTATATAGTGTTGACAGTTATAGGTTAGGGAATGACTGTTATCAGTAGAAGGTCCTCACAAGTATAGTAATACAAAAGTGTTTGTGTGTGTCTGTTTGTCTGTTGATCCACTCCTGTGTGTGTGAACAGAGTGTAATGTATTCTCATGTACCTTTTTGTCATGATGCTCTCATAATAAAAAAGTACATGAGCGCATACTTAGCGGAGTGGCTCCAGCGGTACTGTAGTATTTGTATGTGAGAGTGCATGTGCTGCAGGGGTAAGATGAGAACATTGATCTCTGTCACTGCGTAGCCACGAGTCTCTGGTCCTGCAAGCCAAGGCAATTTGTATCAAACAAGACGAATGTAATGGAAACGGTAATACAATTACTAATGGCAAATCATATCTCATGGCTTTCCCGCTCAGCGGTGGTACACACGTGCGCGCGCACACACAAATACGTACACACATATACAGAAGGGTCATATTAGGATTGCTTTAAAATAAAGGCTGATTGGATTAATCTCTGGCGATATGGGGACCGGAGTCGTCGTTGGTCCTGGGAGTTCAGACGGTTCAGGTCTCAGGTGACTCACTGTAGTGAACCACACACACTGACTCACTGTAGTGAACCACACACTCTGGCTGAGTGTGTCTTGATGTTCTTTAGGCGTCTTTCTATAGGTCTGCTACGTGCAGTCTGACAATGGGAGGAAGAGGAAGCCCATGTGGAGGCAGGGGGTGCAGAGGTTGGGTCTGTTCCACCAAACTACTCTAGTTCTTTTTTTCTTCTTTTTGTCGTGTTTATTTTTAGGTCAAACCACACTGACTGGAACTGGGACTAAATCAATCTGGGGGAATTCCCAATAGTCTGGTTTGCGTAAGCATGCTTTCAAGACAGCTACTACTATTTAAGCTAAACTGGTATTACTGGTATAGGAAACTGACCGTTACAACACTGTTAGTATTCTTTTACTACCCAACCCTGGTATCTTTTTACCACCGCATGACAAATCCATAGAGCTGTCTTAATAAGTCCAGGTTTCTGAGGTACGAGGATGTTTGATTGAAGGCCTTTGGTTCTGCTCATTCATTATGATGTACAACATAGTATATTTGTATTTTTTAATGTTTAATGTTTTTATTTGACTTGAAAAAACAGGGTGAGTGTGAATGGCACTATACATTATAACAGACAGTGCGGCTATCAGGCAATGTGGAAGCTCTCCTAATGAATGTGTGTGTCTGGGTGTGGCCCGGTTAGCTCCGTTGGTAGACCATGTCTCAGTCTCAGGGTCGTGGGTTCGAGCCCCACACAGTGTTAAACTATGACCTTTGTAAGTCGCGTTGGATAAAAGCTGCTAAATGACTGTAATGCAACGGGCCTGTGAGTATGCACATTGTCTGGCTGACTTACTGTCTCTTATAATGTATAATTGAATTCCTCCTCATCCTGTTGTTTTCCTTTAAGTCACATAAATACATTTTAAATGGCAAGTCATGACAGTAACCGTGCTGCAGATGGGTTAAAGTGGTAGAGCATAACAAGGCAGTGCATGGCAAGTATCAAGCTATGAAGATGGGAATCAGCCAGTTACATCATCAAGTCATTATCTCTGTCTCTTTCTCCTTCCTCAATTGGAAAGATTCTACCTCTCCATCCTTTGTGGACTTCCTTACCCCCTCCTCCCCCCCCCCACTCCATAGATTAGCAATCCCATAGTTAGTGTCTCAGGTAGGGGTGGCCGATAATCGTGTTTATAATCGTAATCGCGATTTAATGATGTAATCGTGGCAAATTTTCAAAATCGTTCATTTCGATTTAGCGCCAGTTAGCAAAGCAACCTGTGTGTGTGTGTGTGTGTGTGTGTGTGTGTGTGTGTGTGTGTGTGTGTGTGTGTGTGTGTGTGTGTGTGTGTGTGTGTGTGTGTGTGTGTGTGTGTGTGTGTGTGTGTGTGTGTGTGTGTGTGTGTGTGTGCGCACATCAGACGTAACATCACTTTCCCGTGAATGAATGGGCCAAATACTTTCCCCAATACTGCGTTCATGAACTGTCCCCTTAAAAAATACTACGTGGTATTCAGTCACGTCCCTCCGTGTTCAGACAGGTTTGGACCGGTCGTTTTTTGGCGAGCCGCGAGCGAATGTGTCAAGCCAGGCAGGAAGTCAGACACAGGAACGGCATAGAGCATCCGGTCAATTTCAAAATAAAACAAATTTCAAAATAAAACAAAACAAATAAAATAATCGTTCATTAATCGTAATTGAGGTAAAAGTTTGAAATAATCGCGATATTGATTTTTAGTCATATCGCCCACCCCTAGTCTCAGGCATAAAAGCCTTTTGATGTGTGGTGGGGAAATCCACCTCATCAAGTCACCATTGCAGATAATCAATTTGGGCCAGAATAGAACTTGGGCATTAACCTGCTAGCACGCCGTACATATCTTTCTTTAATATACGGATGGATCTCCATTGTTTCCCACTGAGAGGAGGCATGGAAGGAGGAAGACGTTGGTCACAAGTGGGAGGATTGTGGCAATAAGGAGAAAACTGGGAAGTGGTATACAGTAGTGTACTGACATTGTTGTGCAAGTTGCTACCAAGTTGACCAACTCTGTAAGTTTGCTGCTGACCCTCCCTACTATAGTTTCACTCATTTTTTACAAACGTCCATGTGACTTTTACAGTATGAGTCAAACAAGAATGAAAGGCCTAACATTTCCTCTTTCCTCCCTCTGTCTCTGTCCACAGTGAATGAGTATGTGTTTATGGTCCAGGCCAGAGGGATCCAGATCAGTGAAAACGTGAGGAACATCGGCGCTCAGGTTCTTGAGCAGGTGGTGAGAGGGGCTTACAGCATCAATGGCACAGGTAAACACAAGCACATACACACACACATACACCACCTAGGTGATGAAATGTGTCAGGAGTGTTTATCCATACCCAAGCTCATGCAGTTAATGTACTTATCACCCTGGTAGAATCTAGTAAGGAAGGTGTGCAATGTAAAAACATGTATACAGACCACATAGCTGAGTTAGCAGACTGATAGATGGCAACAATACCGCACAACAATAGAGAACACAGCTGTGGTCGTGCTGTTCAAGTCTATGGCTCAGATGACTGATGGCGTGTGTGTGTGTGTGTGCGCGTGTGTGTGTGCGTGCGTGTGTGTGTGTGTGTGTGTGTGTGTGTGTGTGTGTGTGTCTCCAGACTATCCATATGACTTCAACTTGAGTGCCAGTGATGCTCCTTCCCCCACTTACCTCCCTGAGGGCTTCACCTACCACCCCTCACAGATTTGCCCTCAGAGGCTGCCCTCCATGAGTAAGTATACACACACACACACACACACACACACACACACACACACACACACACACACACACACACACACACACACACATATATATATATATCGTCACCTTCTTAAAATAATGGCCGAAGTCATTTTTGAGGGAATTTCTTTTTTTGCATAAGTCATCTCTTCATGATGGTGCCACCTCTGGTAAAATTGCCTACATCCTTAATTGAAAAGATCAGCTGTTCCTACCCCGGTAGTATGATGGCCTACGTCAAGAATGTGACTTAGGCAATTTTAATCCTGATTTAGGCCAAATGACTTCTGGACTAAGTGACTTAGGCAAACATTTTACAAGCTTTCAAGATGGCGGCTGCTTCAAGAAGAAAGAAATACTACCAGATAAATGAAGTTATTTCCATGATTCAGGGCTCGTCCCCTATTGGTAAGTGATCAGGTTTACTATAATATCGGCTCGGCTATAAATGTTGCGTAGTTATTTAGTCTTTTACTTTCACAATTTATAGTTTAATTACGAAGCCTCCCAGTGGGTTACAGACACCAAATAGCTCTGTGAAGTACTGTACTGGTTACTACTACAGTTGCTGGTTACTGGTTAAAGTTACTGCTGGTGACTATTAGTTACTAGTAGACTCGGCTAGTAACTAGTTACTACTACAGTTACTACTACAGCCTAAGTAATCTAATCATCTCATGTTACATAATTGACAGACAGCGTTATTTGTATGTCAATAGTCATATATTGTCATAACCTTTTTGTGTGAAATGATTAAGAAATATCATATAGTCTATATTTGGTTCAGTTTATTCAGTTTTTTGAAAAACTTGAAAATATGACTTAGGCCATTATTTTAAGAAGGTGACGATATATATGTATAGATACAGCACACACGAAACCCCTCAGAATATTACTATGTACAGTATATGCTGGTTTAATGTTTTGATTTGATCCTTGTGACCTTCAATAACTAAAACAACAGTTGCCTCTTTAAATACTTCCATTAAGTGTATTGTCATAGTGCGCCTATTCATTCAGTGTTATGAGTAGTGAAATGGTTGAGAGCCCATGCTTTCAGTTTTGATTGATGATGCAGACATATGCTGTAATGGTACAGAAGAGCCCAACCCAACAACTGATGTCCCAGACTCCTCGGGTGTTACAGGCTTTTCCATGTCATTAACATTTCTCTCACCTTATTCCTTTGCTTCTTTTTCTCTCACTTCCTCCCTTTACTCCTTCTTTCACCTCAATCACATGCATGGGCAACTCTCTCTCTCTCTCTCTCTCTCTCTCTCTCTCTCTCTCTCTCTCTCTCTCTCTCTCTCTCTCTCTCTCTCTCTCTCTCTCTCTCTCTCTCTCTCTCTCTCTCTTCCTCTTCCTCTTCCTCACACCAACAGAGGGCAGGTTGGAGGTTAATATAACTGAAACAACTCTGGCGGAGGTGCAGAGGTCCTTGCGGCACGCCGGGTCAAGCCTGGCCCCGGGAGGCTACTGGAAGCCCAAAGACTGTATGCCACGCTGGAAGGTAAGTGTGTGCGTGTACATGCTTATTGTCACGTATGACCAAAGTTAACGTCGCACCGGGAAAACGGCGGAGAGGAGAATCGGTGTCTGAGACTTGTCGCCGGCATAGGATATGCTTGGCTAGAGAGAGTACAGATTCCTCTACTGCGCTCTTTTCTTTATCACTCTCCCTCTTTGGTCTAACAGAGCAATCCTGCCTGCCATCTGCCTGTCTCTCTCATTCATTTACCCTGAGGGATAGTGTGTGTTCTGACAAGCAAGTCTCTCTCTCTCTCTCTCTCTCTCTCTCTCTCTCTCTCTCTCTCTCTCTCTCTCTCTCTCTCTCTCCCCCGCCTCTCACTCCGTCTCTCCGAATGCACCGCTCTCTCCATTTCTGCTCTCTTTTTTTTTTTTGTCCCTGCTTGTGACAGTTTTACTCTTTACTGAGCTTCAAAAGGAAACTACAAATGAATCTGCTCTGAAAAAGCTGGATTTTTATAGCAACTGCTCTCGGGGGGGGGGGGGGTAGTAGGCCCTTCTCCAGACGTTCAGCGGCTCTGCCCCACGTTGCGATCGATGCATGTCAGATCGCATTGCAGAAGTGACATTGCAAGAACCTGCCACACCTTCGTCACGCTTCCTCATTAGAGAAAATGACTTTTCATTTCTCATCACTTATCCAATCACTGACCATTGAGAGATTATAACTGGGAGGAACTACTACAGTTTATTTAGCTGTACAGATCCGATTGTTCAGTCTCTATGGAAGCATGCATTCATGTGTATGTATTTGCCAATGCATTTTATTACATTTTTAATTTTTTTGCATTGTGTAATGTATCGTATTGTTTGTCCATGTGCCTAGGTGGCGATCCTAGTCCCGTTCAGGAACCGTCTTGAACACTTACCGATCCTATTCAGACACCTGGTGCCAGTGCTGCAGAAGCAGAGACTCCAATTTGCCTTTTATGTCATAGAACAGGTATATACACACACACACACACACACACACACACACACACACACACACACACACACACTGGTTGCTTTGCTAACTGGCGCTTCTAGACGTTCCTCGTTCTTGTAGCCTAAATAACAATCGAAATGAACGATTTTGAAAATTTGCGGTGGACTTCAAATGGTCCAGAATAACAACGTATTCTCTTTCACACCTTTTTTTTTGTCTCACTTCCTCCAGATGGGTACAGCGCCGTTTAACCGAGCCATGTTGTTCAACGTGGGCTATAAGGAGGCCATGAAGGACCTGGACTGGGACTGTCTGATCTTCCACGACGTAGACCACCTCATGGAGAACGACAGAAACTACTACGGCTGTACAGACATGCCCCGGCACTTTGCCGTCAAGCTCAACAAGTACTCCTACATGTGAGTCCCGATTCTGTCGCCGTAGACATTTCTCGGGTATTTCACTTTAATATGCGAGTCTAATAAAGCGCTCATCGTTTGTGTCCTTTCTAGGCTTCCGTACAATGAATTCTTTGGGGGTGTCAGTGGCCTCACTGTGGAGCAGTTCAAAAAGATCAATGGGTTTCCTAATGCATTCTGGGGCTGGGGAGGAGAGGATGATGACCTCTGGAACAGGTGGGGCCAACACACACACACACACACACACACATTTTCCAGCTTTGCAGTGCAAGGCTGTCAGTGTCATTGACATGAGTCTTGCTCAAGAGATGGGTTAGGCCCGTTGGCACATGGCAGACTCCCCCCCCCCCCCCCCCCCCCACTTGTCTTTGCCGCACAGCATTGTTGTTGTCCCGCCCCCCCACCCTCCCCCACCTCCCCCCACGTAGCTCACAGGCAGCTGTACACACTCGGAGCTCTGAATACACCCTGCCAGTTCTTGTGCTTGTTTGTGTCGAAAATGAACTATTTTTTCTGTGTCTCTATAATTGTATTGACATTGCGTAACACGATAGCATGACTGTAACACACGAACCCTAACCAGTCACCAGGCGTATGCTCGCTATGCCTGACCATTTAAGTTATGTCTTCAACTGCGCTGATTATGTTTGTCTAGGGTGCGGTTCGCCAACTACACAGTGAGTAGGCCACATGGAGAACAGGGACGCTACATGTCAATTCCACATCACCATCGCGGAGAGGTCCAGTTTCTGGGAAGGTCGGTCTAAGCGCACACACGCACACACACACACACACACACACACACACACACACACACACACAGTCTGAAGTTTGTGCTTTTGCTTGAAGGCTGGGAGCTGAATGAGCTTGGAATGAGACTTGGGCTCATGTGATGTAAGTCAGTCACATGGAAAGTCAGAAGAGTGCAAAGTGCATGTGATTTGCTTGTATGCTTGAGGGCTGAATTCCAATCATACTCTCTGCTCAAAGTCTAAGTTACTCACAAGACCCCATGGTGTGATTTTTTTTTGATTTTTTTAGAGATTTTTTTTCTTACAATTGCTATTGGAATGAGAAACTCCAAGGATCTGATACTCAGGGCGGAGAAATCAATGGACAATGTTTCTTTCAAGTCTTCCTGTAAAGGCTGAGCGGTTAATCTATTACTATTAATTACTATGTTATTACTATTACTATGTCACAGTGCTACAACATTCACTCAGACTATCATGAAAATTCAATACGTCATTGCTTATTGGTTTTTAAGTGCCACCAACTCACTCACTCACTCACTTCAGCTTGCAACTTCCTTTAAATCCATGACATGATGGATCAGTAATTGGACAGGTTGATATACCGTCTCTAAGTATTTGTTTATTTCTTGTATCTGCAGGTATACTCTACTACGTCACTCTAAGGAGAGGCAGCGTGTGGATGGACTCAACAACCTGAACTACTCCCCTCTAGTGTCCAGGAGGCCTCTCTACACCAACGTCTCAGTCAGCTTGAGCAGGAATCTCGCCCCCATAGCTGACTACTGACCGACGCACCGCCGGGCTGCAGTCGCCCACCTGGGGAGTCCTCTGGGACGTCAGCCATATCTCACCAGTCGCTGCACTGCTTAGGACGTTTTAGTTGATCAAGTCTTTGCTTTGTTTTGTTTTTTGTTTGTATGCAAAAAAAAAATGGAGACGCACAGAAGTATGTTGGGTAAATTACGTAAGAGAATAAGTATAAATGCTGCACTTATTTGTGCCACAATCCATCACTCCTTTCATCCGGGCTTCTCTATTGGTCAGTCTCCACATGCCTTTTGCACCATTTTGGCCTTCAATATACATTCATTCATTCATTTGCTTATTCAATCAGTCATGCGTTCATTACTCCACTTTGTGCTCAGTTATGAAAATAACACCCACTGACTCGCTCACATGTGCTGACATGGTCCCTACGGCTCTGATTTTAGTTTGCTCGTGCACTTCTTATTTTCACCAATGCAGTAAACCTGTAAAAAACACGTGCATGCACACACAACCACACAGCAACCTAATAGAGTGGACTCCTGCAGCTGGTTCTGCAGAAGGTATGCCAAATCTATAAGTGAAGAGAGAGAGAGAGAGGAGTGAGTGTTTTCAATCTTATATATGTGAAGTAGTGAATCTTAAGTTTAGAGTATATTAATAGCTTATCCAACTCTTACCAACTATATGTGTCCTGTATACATACCATGTTAAAAAAAAAAGGCTGTGATGCTTGTGTGGCATTGGATGTTCTGTCTGCTTGGGAATGGCTGTATGTTTGAGAGCAGCGCTCATACTGTTAGCAATAAGCTGTAATATCAGACAGCAGAGTTTAGACATGACTTCCTCACTGTACAGATGCAATAGCGTGGGTACTCGCATACCCTGGTTAGAGTACAGAGAAGGAGTGACTCCACTAAGGTTGCTCAGTATGCAAACCTCACAGTCGACACACCTTTGCCTCGCAAACTTGCCGCCCAGTCAGAAACGTCTCGTGTTTGTGTCTGTCTGTATACGCGTGATGGAGAGCTATGCAAACGGCCACGTAGGTATTCCGTTGACAGTGGGACTTCAAGGTGATATCCTGGAGACTCCACCCCTGAAACTGTGACAGAGTGACTCTAGCCCTCAAGTCTATAAGGCCAGAGAGAGAGAGAGAGAGTTGTCTTTTTTTTTTTATCCTTTTATTAAGGTTCTTGAAGTCCGAGGTAGAGAATAATTGCTGTCACCGTCATTGGTGTTTACAGCAGCTGTTATTTTTAGGTGGAGTGTTGGTGATGCTGTTCTCCTGCCCTCCCTTATTGTGGGTGTTGCTGAAAATGATCTCTCTCCAACTGATCTGAGGCTGCCTTTATGTTTAAACCACACATCCTATCTAGGCGTGGATAGGGGAAAACAGATCCTCTCGTAAGAGGTCACATAATAAGTCACTGATTGGCTTAAGCGTTGGCCAGTGAGTGCTGTAGGAAATTCAGAGGTGCTGCCGTGTGATGTCAGTCTCTAGTGTTTTTGTTGCGTGGCATGCGACATAACGCTGCATATTGAGACCGATTGACAGCACACCGGCAGTACCTAGCCGTGCTAACATTTCCCTCTTATTTATATGCTTGACAGTGTTTATTTTGAGTGATATATCCCAATACTGTAAATTTAGTCCCTCTTAAGAACATTTATACAGACACTGTCACCTCATGATGTCTGCCCTCTTGTCATACAGCCACGTCATTTCACACAAATCGCCTTGTATGCATTTCTTAAGATGTGTCTTTTTGGGGAAACGCGCAGGTGGTCGACTAACTGTTGTGTTCCCCACGACGGAGTTAGCAAGTTAAGAGGCTGGACCTCCTTTTATTTATTTGATCTTTTATGGATTATTTTCTGTGATTGTTTAGTTTTTATTTTTCTTGAGGTTGATGTGATGATTTACTAGGTGACATGAAACGGACTGTGTTAGATGCACTGAAACTTACAGTTATGTATATTTGTGTGGGATTGTGAGGTCCAGGTCTGTGTGAATGGGGGCCGTTCCATTTCGTCAAGTCACGAAGCGATTTCTTCTTTTCTTCTTCCTGGTTTTATGAAATGGAACGGGACCCATAGCCTGGTGTGTATTAATCTGCTGAACAGACACTGTAGAAGAAAGCCATTTTGTTTGACAACCACAGGAAGAGAGAGACACCTAATCAGGAAATGCTGGTAGTCACTGACTTTCACTAAGCACCTCCCATATCCTAATTGATAATCAATGGTGCTGACTTTCCAGAGCTCCCTTTGAGTCGCTCACTACGTGCTGACTGGAACCAATCCTAACATCATACAGGCTACTATAGATGGATTAAACATCTCAAAGTTATTGCAGCGCTTTCATTTAACTGCTCATAAGTGGGACAGTTTCATGTTTTTTGATACTCACGGTTGTAAACCTTTTACATTTCCATCCTGCCAGGTAAAACCAATCAGATTGTAACTGTTGTACTGGTTCATTGGCACAACCACAATCACACGTTTACCTCCAAGCCAATCACTCTGGAGGTGCTCAGTGGAAGTCGTGGACAATAGCAGCGTATGTATTACGTTTTTTTTTTCCAAGTGTGTTTGAGTGAAATGGCTGACTCGGTCAGTGCAGAGCTCTATAGTTCTCTATGTAGATTTGAGTTTTTTGTTTTTCATTTGTTTTCCAGCACTGATAATAATTGTGATTTGTAGTGACCTGGTTGAGGACAACTTGCAGGTTCTTTTCTAGTTCTTGACATTCACATCATACACTGTATATGAGCTTTTATTCTTTTTCATTGCTTGAAATTAAGAAGCCAGATGGACATATATTAGAAATGGGTTTAGTTAGAGTATTGAATTGAAGAAACAAGAATCGGACACTGAAGTAATCCTCTATATGAAGAGGCCATCTGGATGTCATCGTCCAGAGTCAGTATCAGGCTCTATGCTCCAGAACATAGAACCGGTATTGTAGCCTGCTAACAAATATTCAAAAAGATACGTCCACTAGATAACCTAATGGCGAGGGGAAACAAGTCCGCTTTCCCATGCTTTTATCTACAACAGGAAATAGATAATTGGTGATAAGAGCTGGCTGGCCTTGGTCCTGTTATGTGCATGGCCTCAACCCAGACCCGGGCCGGGCCTGCCACCCCTAGACGGGCTCCATCCTGCCATGATATCACCTATTCTTATCCATTCTGTGCCAGTCTACATGACGGGCCCACTCCACGGTCACCTGACAAGACTGGCAGCCTTAAAGCTTGTTAATTTATTGCAGTGTTTTTCACTCGAGTTTTTATAAGCAAAATCTATTTAAATTGAAGAAAGTGCATATCAAGATAATGACATTGTAAATACTGTTGTGTGTAGTGTTTTAGAAATTATATAAGGTCTTAAATCACTACAGATGCTAGCTTAACAAACAATGCTTTGGAGTGGTTTGGCTGGGGATTTATCTGGTGCCATTTAAGTGCTAGTGGAACTCGAACACGGCTCCATCAGTGTTTTTACATCACCGCTTCCAAGCACGTTCTTCTTTTATTGGGAATATCCTGACATGATCCCGCAAACTTTAGATTCCTCTCACAGTCTCTGAGGTTTTCTGCATTCCAGAAGCTTCCCCTGTCCTTAACATCATGCTGTAGCAATTCAGGAGACATCGCAGGAGAGCTGTAGGCGTAGAGCTTCATCGATCATCATAGATCTTCTGGATGATGACAGCTCTTGGGTTAACGTGTAGGTCAAAGTGAAGCACTGTAGGAAGTAGAAAGCAACACCATATGCTAACAATGCTTAGATTGAAACACAGGCGCCCAAACCATTGAGCAATCCACTCCAAAATCTATGATTCTCTTTTTTTGTATAAAAGCTAACTACAAAAGGAAAGATGAGAAAAATTTAAAATATATCTTCTCTGATTGTAAGGAGGGACATTCTTCTTGAATTGAAGCCATTTGAAGCCACTTGTCAAAACTTGATGTCAGCCTTATGTCTATCTGTTTGTGTATCGGCATATTATCTTTTGATTATTGAAATTTGTATGATGGAGATTTTCTTTTATACCATCATTGTTATTGTCAAAGTACACCAATAAAATGAAACTTGAAAAGAAACATCTTTCTGCCTGCGCTGTGTGTTCTGCTGCGTTGGCACAACTCGCCCGTCCCAAGCACTTCCAGACAGTATGGCAGGTGGCTGTTTTTGAAATGTTCAGAATAATAACCTGTTTACAGAACACTGCCCAGGGCACACACACACACACACACACACACACACTTGCTTCCTTCCTCTCGGGAGGACTTTAGTTTAGACTGCACTACTGTGACAAAACACAGAGCACAGACTGGCCACCATCACAGTGTATGAGCTGCTGGGGAAAGAGCTCCACTGGGAGTAGTCTTATGGTTCTGCTGTGGAAGAAAACTAATATACTGTATGACATGAAGCAGTAGTATGCCATGCTGTATTTGACTCATATCAAGTTCCTAAATGAATCAAGGATGCTGATGCTTCATGTTAACTAGTGGATGAGCTAAAACCGAGCACCAAGTGTCTAAAGGGGCTTGTGTAAGATCCTGCTCACTCTTAGAGGGGCAGAGAAATGCTTGAATGCTGCAACATAATTAGATGATCACTCTGCTGAAACAACTTCCAGTGGCAATTGACTTCTTTGACAAATTTCCACGACAATGCTCAAAGCAGCTCGAAACTGCCAAGAGTAGGTTCAGCCTGCATGGACTCTCTGAAGTGGTAATGAAAGGTGAGGTCTTTGAGTGTCTTTGAGTGTGTCCCAGAGGATTCCCAGAAAGAATGCAAAATCCCTAAATATCACATCATATACTTTACTAGTTAGTGCAATGATAGAATGTATTTATCTGTTTGCAGCTCCATGGTAAAATGGTTTTCTATGAGGGGATACTTGGCTAAATGTCCTGGTAATCTGAAGTCCTGGAAATGGCAAAATGTGAGAAGTGTAATACGGTACTGTCGGTGCCTCTGGTGCAGGCTAAAGGCCTGCATGAGCACTGAGGAGTACATCAGAGATTGGCTCCATCTGCACTGTAAGAAGGATATAGATAGCATCATGTCCCCTCTTAAACAGTCTCGTCCTAACAGAGCGGTATTGTCTGAAGCTCTGGCTGAGAGGCAGTGGTTACAGATAGTAACAGAATCCCATCTGGTCTCGGGACCAGAGTCTTCTGGGTTTTTTTATAGACTGCTTTATGTAATGTGTGTGCATGTACACATCCTGAGCCTGGGACAAAGATGCTGCTTGTTGGGATGTCTGGCCATCCACAGAGGCTACATTGAGAATGGGGAGCAGAATGAGATGTGGTGATGAGAGGTCACTTCAGTTGCAATGAATCAGAGCGGCTCTGTGCCCTGTGGCGTTTAGCACATTAACAGCACATCTCCGCTAGTTAGCAGGGCTGACAACTGCTAATTCGATTATGGGCTTGGAAAAGGAAATGTTAAGTGGCAGGGATGGCACATCGAGATGTCAAACGTATTCCAAGGAGTTTGTAGAAACAAAATGTATACAGTCTACTAAGAGTAATGGCTGTTGGATTGACACAAAGGCAGTATTAATATCTTGTACTGCATTTGGAAAAGTGTGAAAACATTTCCAGTTATCCTCTCTGCTTCTCCTCTGCTGCAGTGTAATACTAGTCGCTCTGTGTGTGTGTGTGTGTGTGTGTGTGTGTGTGTGTGTGTGTGTGTGTGTGTGTGTGTGTGTGTGTGTGTGAGAGAGAGAAATGCTTGGCAGAGGCATGGAGTAAAAGCCCGGCTGGAGTAGCCACATCTTAATGGAGTCTGTGAAACACAAGGCTTTGGTATGCTAACACCACTGTCACTTGGCTGTCAGACGCACAGAGGGCAGCTCTTAAGACCGTAAGAGTAGTCCTGGCACGCAGATAAAACACAGAGACACACAGTGTTCTCATGCACATCCTTTCTTAATTCATCCACATCCACACCCTTGAGTGCTCTGCCACTCAGAGGCTTTGATGCCGCCATCAGTGGTGCCTCTGCCTCTATACGCTGTTCACTGTGTGTGTGTGTGTGCTTGAGTGTCTTTGTTTCAATGCCCATTTCCTGTTCAGAGTGTCTTAATCTGGAATCTGCATCACAAAATAGTTGCTTCACTGAATTGGTGGTGGTGCAAAATGGTATCACTCACTTCATCTCTGTTTCCCGTGTGTGTGTGTGTGTGTGTGTGTGTAAATGTTAAAACGGCTTGCCATATTTCCACTAATTACAATCCTTTTTCAACATGTGGGAATTCGATTGTAGATATCTGTAATGATTATTCTTACTCGTGAAAAAGGAATTACTGATATCTATAATTAAATTAAAGATATCTGTAAATTAGTTTTGACTAGTCGAAATGTAATTACTACATGTGGAAATATATTTGTAACATGTCAAAATTGTTTTACAGACATCTTAAATTAACATATCCACTAGTGAAAACTAAATCGCTACTAGTCAGCCCTACTGATTAAATGTTAAAACGGCTTGCCATAGTGTGTGTGTGTGTGTGTGTGTGTGTGTGTGAAGAGAAAGAGAAAGAGAAAGAGAGAAAGTCATGGTGCCCACATGTGGATGCCGCATGTATTCACGTTGATAACATCCCTTACTATTACATTTTTGTAAATTTGTCAGTTTGTCAGGCCTCATGTTGTTTTCTGCCCCCATCCTCCTGCATCCTCCTGCATCCTCCTGCATCCTCCTGCATCCTCCTGCATCCTCCTGCATCCTCCCCTCCACGGTCACCGACAGGACAGCCCTCTGTGTCTCGCCTCCTCCCCAGGAAGGGTCAAGCATGATGGGAGAGATGGCATCCAGCTGCTCCCTGCTCCTGGGGTATGCATTCACACGGCTGCTGTTTGTTGTACTGTTAGTGTGTATGTGCTCAGGATTCCCACAGCCTTGCTGGGACTCTCGCCTGCTCTCCTTGTCAGCGATACGAGTGACTCACCGAGGGACGACGCCTTTCTTGACACTTCATTCTCTCCATCTGAAGGTCCATCTTCGTGCCCTGCCGTTTTCATATCCCTGTCTATCAGCTTTAGCATCCTAGCTAGCCATGCTTATCTGCTCCCCTCCTCCCTCATCAGCACCACGCTCATCCATTGTCTTTCCTCATTCTCATTGCAATTTCCCCTTTCTCATGGTTATCTCACTATTGCTCCCATTCCTTCCTCCTCCCCCTGTCTCCCTTGTCTTCCCGCATATCCATCCTCCCTTTTCCTGCGACCTCCACCCTCTCCATCCGCTCTGCCCATACAGCTCCTCCAGCATTTTTATTTTTATATCTGACCTCTGGTTTTCATTCTGCTGTGATCGTTTCATCCTGTTCTGGTTACTGAGAGATGTTGCCTTTAGAAAGTATGCGCTGATGCTGAACGGAAGACCTGCTGACGGTGCTTCAGTGGCGGGAGGTCAACCAATTTTCCCAGTTCATTTCACTGTTCCATTCATTATCACCCGGCCTCACCTCACCTCTGACTCTGTGCCACATTTTATATCCTCCACACCTAATGCTCCTTGGAAACTTGACCTCACCTCAAAAACCTAGCGCCACCTTCCCACCTCCTCCATGTGACCACCATATCTAGCTGCCACAGATGTGTCAGGGAGCGTTATCGCCACTAGAGATGTTCACCAGCCACGTGAAAAAGGAACTCCTGAGGTGATGTGGTTTGCAAGTTTACTAAAATGTGCTCACACGGCATTTCAATGAAGCTGATATCAAATCAGTTGTCACTGTTTACTTTATGTATTAATTTGGCGATGTCAGGGTTTTTAAACAAAAAACCTCTTCCGAAACTGCTTACTCCACGCAGTTGCACATCAAACTCCTCCAGCCAATATGCTGCTCGGCACAGAGTAATGATACATTTCTGGTCCCCATTACAAGCTGTCAGCCAGTTTTAATCAATGAGGGATGTTGCTGTCCCAAACTATGTGCTGATGCTCTGTGAAACCTGCAGACAGTGCAGCCCGACTGTAGGCTTGGGCATCACTCCAACTGTTTACTGTCTTGATTCTGGATGATAAAACAGACCTCATGATAACAGATATGAGAGGAAATACGTGTGTTGTGCCTTTTTAACTTTCAGTAGTTCATCATTTTAAGGTTAACAATGTGACTCATTTATCATGTGGAAACTTAGCAGATGTGTTTTTTAACTTTCAACCTCTGAGCCTTCAATTTCCTCTTTTTTGACTGCTTGCGTGTTTTGCAAAAGGCCAACAGTAAACAATCATGTCTGAAAATTCAAAATAAAAGTTTTTTCGATTGTGTTCTTCTTCCATCTACCATGCCAATGTGTTTCATGTGTGTGTAATGTGTTTTCACTGTCCCCTACAGGTGGATTTTGGAACTTCACCGAAACCGGAGCAATGCAGCAAAAAAAATGAACACAGCAGTCAAAGGAGATATGTTTCATTTTAACACATGGGTGAAACAAAAGTTTACAAAAACATATAGCACCGAGTTGACGTACAGTATTTTGAAAGGATCAGACAAGTGTCCACACAGAGGGTGTTGAGCGTGCTTGTCAGTAGAAACCCGTAGCAGCTTATTAGTCCCATATCATTCACTTTGTTTTGTTATCGTTTTTACACAAACATCTCTAATACAAACAGCTTAACATCATAACAATGCAGTCACTTAATATAAGTTAAAAAGTGAAAACGAAACAATCATGATCAAAGAAAAAAAAAAACACAAATGCCCTATAGAATAAAATCTCAAAGGAAAATATTGCCCAGCTATACAACCATAGGTGTGTCTCACTACTCTAATGTTTGTGTCTGTCTCTCCTCAACTCACTTTTTAAAAAAACCCAGGGCAGCTGGAGGCTGGAGGCTGGAGGCTGGGGGCTTATGGGAAATGGCTTTCACTGGTTCAGTTCATTTGCATCTGGCAGATGGAGGTTGAAAGAGAGAGGAGAGAAGCAGAGGAAGTCACTTGAGCCTAATGAGAAGCACACACAAGTTTCTTTTTCATTCTGTAGCTCAGATGCTACTGGTCTCCTTTCTGGTCTCCTTTCTGGTCTCCTGCTTCCTTGGCCACAGAGTCTTTGATCTGTCCCTTCAGCTCACCTAGCTGTTCTGAATGGTTGTCCAGGGTGCCGTTCACCTGGGCCAGATAGGAGTCTGAGTGTCTCTCCAGCTCTGCCCTGATCCTCTCCAGGTGCTCTGCCAGCTCCCCCAGGCTGCTACACTGGCCCTCCACCTGGCTCACCCTGCTATCGACCTCCTTCACCTCCCTCTGTACTCCCAGTGCCGTGCTCCGGCAGCCCTGAAGCTCCCCGGCCAGCCTCCTCTTCAAGGCCACGAGTTCTCCCTTCAGCTGGGCCAGCCGCCTCTCCCCAGCCCCCAGGAGGGAGGCTTGGTGACCTACTAGCTTGGTGATGCCCTGCACCTGGCTGACTAGCTGGTTCTCTCTCTGCTCCCAAGTGGCATTCGCATGGCCCACTTCCTTAGCGATGAAGCTAACAGAGTCCCTCAGACCCTTCAGGGTGCGGTTCACAGAGTTGATGTTGACCTTGAGCAAGGTGATCTCTCCGTAGACCGAGCCCTCCAAGTCCTCCTGGGCGATACGGAAGAGCAGGTTCTGCAGGGTGCTGTTCAGACGATCCAACTGGTCACCGTGGGAGTCCAGGCGGTCAGTCATCTTCTTCTCCATCCCCTCACACTCTTCCTCCACCTCAGCTACGCCCACACCCCCTGCTGGCGGGGTGGAGGGTGAGCAAGAGGAGGTGCACAGGAGCTCGAGGTCAATTAACTGCTTCTGGATGCCGTCCAAGTCTCCCTCCACTCTCCTCCTCACAGATTCAATCTCTGTCTCCAGGGCTGGAACCACCTGGCCCTCCAGGAGTGCCGGGGTGGTGGCGTTGCTCAGCTCCTCCACTGCCACAAACACTCTCTCCTCCAGGGTTTTCAGCTTGTCCTCCAGCAACGTCTTGAAGCCATCCAGACCACCAGGGAGCCCTGCTACTCCGTCGATCCCACCCTCTGTGGCATTGAGACGGCCCTCCATGTCCACCAGGCGGGTCTCGATCAGCGTCTCCACATGGATGGTCTGGTCTGTGAGGGCCGTCTGGAGCTGCCTCTGAGACTCTGTCAGACCTTTGACTGACTCCTCCAGCAACAGCACCCGCTGAGACAGGCTGTTCACCTGGAATAATCATGAAAATAAAAATGTCAATCATATGAAAATCTAAGTTTTAATGATAGTCTAAACACTGTCATGGCATTTTGTGCTTTGTACTTTCATTCATAATGTACAATGTAGTGATGCAGCCTTCTCAGTTGTTTAAAGGTACAGCCTGGAAATTATTAAGCAAGTTTGAAGTAACTGTGTTATTGAGTATGGAGGGTTAAATACGACAATATTAAATACATAAATCATTAAATAAATCATTAAATAAAAGGGGAAATATATGAACAATTAATTCATTAAAATGGGGAATATAATATATTTAATTGTTCATTTCCACATTTATTTAATTATTTCCACATTTAATGATTTATTTAATGATTTATTTTTTTAATATTGTCACATTTAAGCCTCCATAATTGAAGAGCTTGTCTTGGAACTGGAAAACAAGCTTTCTAGACCTTTTCAACCCACAACACAATTTTGCCTCAATCCATTACAAATACTGTACAAGTGAAACGCATATTTAGCTTCCTTACATTAAAAGCCCAAGCAATACATTTAATTCAGCATTGTGTTTCAATAGTGTTGACAATTTGAGTGTACTGCCAGGAGTTTTTCTGTAGTTTCACATGCATCTGGGTGTCATAGCTACCTGTCCACAGCAGCTCTCGGTGAGCGTGAGGCCCTGGATCTGAGCCTGCAGAGTACCCAGCTCTTCCCTGAGGCCGGTCTCTCTTCCATCCAGAGACTGCTGCATCTGCTCCTGGCCATCCATGTGGTCCCTATGGCACTGCCGCTGCACCTCTCCAATTCTGTCATCACAGTGGCTCTCTAGACCTGTCAGCCGGCGCTCAAACCCATCCAGGATCTCAGCCCGTACCCCGGCCAGCTTGGCATCCAGGAGTTCCTCCAGTAGAGAGGTAGAGCCAGAGCCCGGGATGGGCCTGCCGCTGGCTGTTTCTATTAGCCTCTTCAGCTGGCCGTCATGACCCAGGACCATACCCTGTAGATAGGGGGAAAGAGAGAGCAACAGGTGAAGAGGAGAAGGAAAAAGTAAAGAAAGAAAGAATGCTCAACATGATGAAGTTGTACTATTCCCTTCAATCAACCTTAGTATAAGCAGAGGAGCACAGTACCTGAATCTCCTCCAAGATGTGAGTCTTGGCCCGCAGTTCATCCTTCACTTCTGTTACCCTGCCTGCTAGGTCTCCAAACCCAGTGAAGCCTTCCAGCCCGTCAGGCATCCCGTCTGGGATCGTCCCGAAGCCCACCGTGGAGTCGGACAGACGGGGAGCGTTGGTGAGCAAGGAGCCCAGGAACTTGCCGGTATCCTCCCGGAGGGATGTGCGCAGGCGTTCCTCCAGGCCGACCACGACCCCGTTGAGAGTGTCCAGACCCTGGGTGAGGCGGCGCAGGTCCTCCTCCATACGGTCCAAACGCTCACCAGTCACTCCTGAAACCCCAAACTTGTTTCCTACACAAGTATCATACAGTGAGGAGATAGTGAAATAGTGGCATATATAGATGTAGCCATTATATACACTGCTGCACCGTCGCATCGTCTATACCGGTGGGGTCTGTTCTTACCATAGTTTGGTTTGCCATTCCCAGCAGGCAGCTGTCCTGTGGGAATAGGTCTGTGGTCAGGCAGGCTGGGAAAGGGCTTGTTTGGCTCTAAGGTGGCCTATTCCAGGCTTGTGGTCCAAGGGAGGTCTGGGGCCATGGGGGAAGCCCTTTAAACCCGGGCGGTGGGGCATCATGTCAGGCAGCGAGGTGGGTCCATCGTAGCAGTTCTCTCCAGAGTAGCCGGGACAGCACCTCCACTCCAGCTCAGTCACTGTCTTATAGCCCACCTTGTACTTGGGTTTGTAGAAGGTCCGGTACCTGGGGGGAACGTAATAGTAAGCGCAGTTGCTATCAGAGGTAAAACGAGCTTTACATCGTTGTCATGGCGACGTGATATCAGATCCTATCAGATCCGCTGCGTTTGTGTGTACCAATTAAGAGCATGCAGGCCAGGACGGAGGATGGGAAGATGGGAAGATGGGAGGTGCAGAGAAGAGATAAAGGGATGAAGTTGTTCTCTATGGGATTAAGCGTGGATTAGAGAGAGATTAGGAGATTAAGATAAAGTGTAGCGTAAATCAGGCATCAGAGGATTGGACTACGGTCAGCACCACACGTCCGAGTGTTATCTTGTCCTTTTCCTTTTGATTTAGAATAAAAGTATAAATCTCTCTCTCTCTCTCTCTCTCACTCTCTCTCTCTCTCTCTCTCTCTCTCTCTCACACACACACACACACACACACACACACACTTGCATCTGTGCAGACATACTAGATTTGACTATAGTTTTTAAGAGAGTAGAGAGAGTAAAGGGTAAGAAACAGTAGAGAGGAAATACACACAGCAGCTGATATCCTTTGTCTAGTTAAAGAAACAATTAAATTATTATGACAACTGGGAATATTAACACCATTGTCCCCCAGCGGCCCTCTGTCTGCAGAGAACCGCAAACACAACACTGATGTACATGCTGCTGTAGTACATGATGTGACCACCAGAGGACAGCACAGGAACGTACTCTAGTTTATAATGTATTATAACCGTCTTGTGTACTTCACACTGCAGTTTTCTGAATGGAATGTATTGATTCAGATATGTGTACAGTATGTACAGAGCAGATATCAAAGTAATCTGACTGTACTAGGCCTAAAGGAGGAACACGTACATGACAACAGGACACTTCTGACCCCAGATGCACTTGGTGGTGTATTCAGCCTTCACATAGGTAGCCACTCCGTCGTGCATAGTACATGTGATGTTCTTCTGGACCACATAGGCACAGTGGTTTCTGTGGGGACAAGAAAGAGAGATGAGTGTTTAATACCTAGCGATACTAAAATGTGTTGGGTGATTTTATTCAATTGAGAATAGAATGTGAAAAAACATCAGAGCCTTGTTTTGCTCCACCTCCATCAAACTCAATCTCTTGAAAAGTTGTCAGTTCAGTGAAAACGAACACACAGCTGCACAGCTGAGTGACACCATCTCAAATAACACCATCCCATTCAGTCATATTTCCTTTGGAGGCGGCGGTGCTACGCCACCTCCTGCTGGTTGATGGCAAAATCTGAGACACCTATTCCTTCCTGATTTAATATGAAGCCTGACCTCAGCTCAGTCTGTGTCAGTGGAAAATGTGAAAACATTATAGATTGCCCTATCTGACCTGAACTGATCTGTCTAGAAAAGGTGATAGAAGAGATGATAGGAAAGAGATGACAGGGTTTCTCATCAATTTCAGCCTCGATCGCTCAGTTCTGCAGCAGCAGATGTATTCATATGGTCCTGGAACAAAATAGATCGACATCAAGCTTCTAAAGATGTTGTTTGTCATTTTTTGCCAGATTCCAAGAGATATTTGTTTGGGCATGTCATCTCTGACAGTGTTGCTACATAGCTATTGATCATCTATTTGCTAAATAATCTTGCAACACACAGGATGCGTGTCTGTCGTCATCTGGAAGCCTCTGGGTGGGAGATGTATGAATTCCAAACAAAATCTTTTGGTTTGCAATCTAGTAACTAGATCCTGGGAGCTGTGGAGGATATTCACAGAGGAGCTTAATATGAAATGGAAAATGATAATGATTTAGAGATGTTTCAGTGCTTAGTCATACAAACTACCACTTCAGGTTCACCAGTCGCATGGTCCAGGATGATGACAGAGGGTATTTGTTCTGCTGCAGGATCAACCTCCAACGCAACTTTCAGAGTCATATTTTTATTTTTTTTATTTTTTTACAGCATCCTGGTTAAATACTGCAATCACTGCGGTGTCTCACAGTTTTGCTGTTGTGTTGTGCTTGTTTCATGTGGTGTTTTTAGTTGTTGCTGCCACTCCCCCTCCCCATTGTCAATATTCAGCATCTGCACCACCAACTGAAAACAACATGAAAAAAGTTCTTCCGCTGCAAAATGACAAACGTTGAGCTAGAGTCACGTATGAAGACATTTAATAGACAAAGATGAAGAAACATTGCTTTGAAGCCCGAAATGTGTGTGGATTCCAACACATAATAACTTCACTATAACCACGATGAACAGTTGTTGCATCATGCTGGACTCTCTCTCTCTCTCTCTCTCTCTCTCTCTGTGTCTCTCTCTCGCCTCCCCTCTCTTTCTCTTTTCATTGCCAGTGCAGCTATAGCAACTGCTAAATGTTCCTTGGCCCCTGAGCAACACAGGAAACGATGATTTGCGCTCTTTAGGCTCACATGTGAAGCGTTTCTCCCATTCAGAGGGGAGCGTTCAGCAACACATGCGATGCTTAACAGCGCTGCGCAGCTGTTTCAGGACAAACAGACGTGTTGGGAGGAACAGGGAGGGAGACCGGGGACTGAACACTGTCTATACGCCAAGTTAACAGGTTCAGAGGACAGCCTGTGAGAAACCACTGCACCGCTGGTTTCTACAACTGCTGACTGTGTTGACAGAGCGCGCGCGTGTGTGTGTGTGTGTGTGTGTGTGTGTGTGTGTGTGTCTGTGTGTGTGTGTGTGTGTCACCACTCTCCCTGTGTTGACATATGTTAATAGCGGTGGAAGGAAAAGGGCAGGAGTTAGAATGACAGAGCTCCTTTCATACCAGCCTGACAACCTATTGCCAGGTCATGCGTCGTTAAGGAAGCGGTTAACCACGGGCATGACCTGACCCGCTGTGGTATTATGGGATGTCCTTAAGCACTTTAAACACACGCAGCCAATTTACTGGATATGACTTTCATTGAAAGCACATCCACGGGAAATTGGGCTGGCGAGATTATTATTATTATGACGTATCAGATGTGCTTGGAAAGTCGGGTCCATGTTTGACCACTTTCACACAGGAGTGGTACACAGCAACAGAGATGGATGAACTGGAGTAAAGGTGACCACGCTGTTATCCAGACATCCTTTCACAGTAAAAGCCACTACGATGAGTGGTTTAAGAATTATATTGTAAAATGTACATTGGATTTAACGGTTATGGTTTCCTGCTCATAAATGGCAGATTTATTGACATCCAAAAAACACAAAAAACTTTATGACTTGTTGTCTGTGTACCGAGTGAGAGTGGGGGAAAAAACCTGCTATACGCATACAGGGATGTCTGACAGCTGATGGAGAGCAGACTGTGGCGTGTGTGTGTGTGTGTGTGTGTGTGTGTGTGTGTGTGTGTGTGTGTCTCACATTACCCACAGGGCTGATCAGAGGAGTGAAAACTGACCATGCACTCTCGATTTGTTTGTCAGGTGCACATCGGGGGAGAGCCGCTGACCTTCAGACCCACACAGTGCAGGAATCCAGATGTCTCTCTCTCTCTCTCTCTCTCTCTCTCTCTCTCTCTCTCTCGCTCTCTCTCTCTCTCTCTCTCAGTCCTTCTTACTTCTTTTCACAGGTCTGTCAATGTCATTTGGATCTGCGTGTGATATTTTATCCTAGCAGGTGTCTTTCAGTCGGAGGAGTTCAGGCTCTCTGAGTGCTCGGATAAACCACGCCCCTTCAACGCGTCGGTGTCGGGTCAGAGTTGTGTGTATCGGCTAAATGAGAAACAGACCGATTTTGTTTTATTCGATGTATGTTGAGTTTGAACCTGAGAGACAGTGTTAGTGTGTGTGAGCCCCCCGCTCAGCTGGACACGCACGCACACCCACAGCACGGCACACACACACACACACACACACACACACACACACACACACACACACACACATATTAGATGTATTACACACAGGGCCTTTCATCTCATGTCCAGGGGGACCACACAGCTCGGGGGTATAAGGATTACATGGGCTTTATGGGCAGAAATACGAGCTCATGGTGTGTATGCGTGTAAGTGGTCACATGTGAGGAAGAGGAAAAAGGGATGGGTACATGGATAGGGATAACGTGCAGTCAACGTGCTGTCTCTGTGTGTGTGTGTGTGTGTGTGTGTGTGTGTGTGTGTGTGTGTGTGTGTGTGTGTGTGTGTGTGTGTGTGTGTGTGTGTGTGTGTGTGTAGGTGAGAACTTGGTTGTGTGTGGGAGGCTCGCCAGCCTGGAAAATGCAGCGCTAATCTCAACACCGGGGGAAAAGGGATGAGAAAGCCTGATCCACCATGATCTGAGATCTGAGGAGCAGAGAGAGGCAGCAGAAGAGAAGAGAGAGAGAGAGAGAGGGAGAGGGAGAGGGAGAGAGAGAGAGAGAGAGAGAGAGAGAGAAACTCGACTCTTTTGGTGGTTTGTTTTAGCATTCTTGGGTGACAGATGGGTGGGGCTTGCTCATAGCACAATAAAATGAGTGTCTAGGCAATTACAAGAAAGCGTTTAAAAGTCACTTTAGTCCAACTTACCCAACACTATCTGAAATGTTATGATGTGGTTAGATCCCAACCATCCAGCATTTCAAACAAAATGAGACTGTTTGACAATACTATTTTAATCAAATTGTAATTGTATAATCCTAATATCTTTTTTTTCTTATTCCACTAACTACTTTAGACAATGCATCCACTACATGCTTGGTTGCTCTACAACCAGTGGAAAATCTCTATTTTAGATATTTCTGGTATTCTAGATATTTCTGCCCCATGTGTGAGAATACAACAGAGCTCCCTTTGTGTCTTACAAGTAAACAACTGTAAACAACAAGATGTCCCAGACCCTCACTGGACCTCTGTACCCTGATGCACACAACTGATTCACCTCACCTTACTCTCTTCATCCCCCAGTCCATATCACAACAGTCTTCATCTCCTGCAGCCTTGTCAGAGTAGCATCATGTCCACTTCTCCTGCCTCCCCCTATACGTTTTCCCTCTCGACGCCAAAATATTGTCTTTTTTCTGCCGTTGGAGCATGTCATTTTCTGACTGTCGGTCTGGTCCCACTGTAAATATTTCCAGTATAGCATTACAGTTCCTGAATCCCCTCCTGGCCTCCCAGGGGGAAAGCAGAATTCCCATCTCAGATTCTCACGTGGAGCACTTTGGCAAATATTATTGCTGCTAGACCCCCAACCTCTGCTGGGCCCAAAACAACTCACCTTTCTAGCCCTTTCTCTCACAAACTCACTTTCTGTTTCTCTTCTTCCTCTGCAGTTTTTAGTTATCTAAGCACTGTACCAGTTCCCTTTCCCCTCTATTCCTCACATCATCGTTTTCCCACCCTCGTCCTCTTTAACTGTCCTCATGTGTTGCCTCATCGTGCCCCCGACATCTCAGGCCCTCTAACCTGCCACTCTCTCCTCCGTTGGTTGTTTTGACACCGTGGGACTAAAGGGCTCACCCTCCTCGTCGCTAAGCGGTCTCTCACCTGCAGGGATCCTGACTGTTTGAACCCAGACGAATACTGCTGGACCTGACAGATTTACGACCGGGCTGGGCCAGACAGAGCACCACGCAATCTTTAATAGGACCTTTAACAGCCATTTCTATGGGCTAACACATCTCCTCCAGGGCCCATCTCTTCCTTCTATATGCTCTTAATGAAATCTATTTCTAGCCAACTGGCAGGTCTTCGTGGCCCCGTGGCGCAGGGTTGATTGACATCGCTCTTGTGGCTGCTGATTAGGGTTAAAGGGAAGTAGTGATACTCCCAGCTCTAGGACCATGGGGATCTCTCTGTCATTCATAGACAGAGTCAGCGGTCAGTGCCAAGCAAGCTCTAGGTATTATGGCTTAAAGGCAGACCATTATGCTTACGTGTGCTCAACCTTTGGCTATTAGCCTCTAATCCTCGCTACAACAGTGACATTGTACAGATATAGAAACTGTTTTTTCATTTCATTTTCATTTGAATGGTTAAAATATGACGAATGAAACCCTTTTCCATACCTGAATTGCCGTACGTTGCTTCATTTGACACAGTCACATCTATTCTCTGCTGCTTGTGTTTTCTTTTGGAAGCATGCTAAGAGGCTCAGACACCAGTAGTGTAAAACTATACCAACAACTTGGCTTATCCTCTGGCATTTCCCAAAGCACATAATCTTCTTGGGTTAAGAAAAGCTCTCTGTGTTTTTGAACAGAATAATTAGACTTCAAGTGTAAATACTGTGGGAATGAAATGAGTGATGTGATGTTTCACTGAGATGTCCAGTAGATGGCTGTTGAATAAAGCTTGACTCTCCTTGATGATTGTATATCAGGGACAACATCTCGGTTTGCATGTGTCTGGATCCTAGCCTTCTCATGAGCTTAGTGAAAGCAGTGTGCTGGATGGATATGCATTGGCAGGGAGCTTGGGAGTTTACTGCCCAGCCTCCGTGACCCTTAGCAGGAAACTGGCTCCATTCAACACAAACTTACAACATGGACTCATGACCCTTGACATCTACCAACTCGGTGACCTTTCCCCCCTGACCTCTGTCCAATGCATCATCAAAAACCCCTTGGATATCTGTAATCTGATCAGTGAAGTCATGTGGCATCTCCTAGGCTCTTAATTGATTTCTACAATGACTTATGCAGGACATTTGAACCTTTTATTTCATGCTTCATGATTTACTATGTTCCAGTCTAATCGGGTGACTGATGATGATCTTAGGAATGTGTTTCAGTCTACATAGAAGAAGCCAGAGAGATAGTAGAAAACTGTTTCCTATGAATGGTTTGGCAAATTTTCTAACTGCTATGAGATCAGCTGATAAAGAAGGAGGGGATCCAAACACACTGAAGAGTTTTTAGTTTTTAGCATTT
The DNA here is from genome assembly GCA_034670385.1 of Hoplostethus mediterraneus. Classification (NCBI taxonomy): domain Eukaryota; kingdom Metazoa; phylum Chordata; class Actinopteri; order Trachichthyiformes; family Trachichthyidae; genus Hoplostethus; species Hoplostethus mediterraneus. The sequence continues at coordinate 22,476,140 of JAXDDW010000001.1, forward strand.
TTGTGCACATTCATTTTTAATTATATATTATTATTATTATTATTATTATTATTATTATTATTATTATTATTATTATTATCATTATAACCATTTTATTAATGGGACTTTTTCAACTCTGTACAGCAGATCTGTGATTAGTATTGTAATTGTCTGAGATGTCACAGTCAATGACTGGTTGCACCGAATGCCTGGAAAGCTTCACAGCCAAAACACAGATAATAATAAATGAATATGAAGAAAAGAAGCTGCCGTGCACCAACAGCTCTAGATCCATTTTGTCCATTTGATGGCCGATAAAAGCATGGTTAGTATTTACATGCTGCAAGTACACCTTATTAAAAATACACACATAAACAAACTTACACATGCGCACACACACACACTTTGACTCACAGGCATGTGTTATTTCTACGTCTCTTTTTCCACTGACCAAGCAGGCCCACGACAACTGAGCTCATATATCTGTGGTGGTGGTCTGACGCTGACACATCCCCAGGGCCCGCTGTGTCCAAGGCAGGTCAGCAGATAGACACATCTGGGGAATGTTACTAACTACCAGCTACAAGCAAATACTGACCCACTGTCATGATCAATCTGTTGCTTCTGAACAGAAAGATCCATAACGTCTGGTTAGCCTGAGCCTCCCATCAATCTCCTTGGGATTCAGGCTCGTAAAGTAGAATCTGCCACTGTCGTATGTCACCAACATGCATCAGGCAGAGTTGTGGCAGGTCCAATATCATGACAAGCAAAGTTCAGAGCCACACATCTGAGGAAAGATAAGATGAAGAACATGCAGAGAAGGAATTAGAGAAAGAGAGAGGCTGAGAAGAAGAGCTGGAAAGTGAGGGAGAGCAAAAATTGGTCACGTGAATATAATGGAAAAAGAAAACGTTGATTGACAGGGAACAGGGACAAGTCAAGTCAACAGGGGTGAGGGTGCTCAAAACTGATTCCTCGGGAGAGAAGATGATAGGATAGCACGAGAGGAGATTACCAGCAGATAAAGTTAGATGAAGTTCAAGAAGGGTACGATCAAGGGAGGGTGAGAAAGGGGGGGGGGGGAACCAAAGATGGCTGGATTCAACTGAAAGTGGAGGGTCACAGTGTGAGTCAGCTCAAGGGAGACAGAACCTCGGGGGTGAGGGATGGTGAGGCTCGGGGGGTGAGGGAGTCTGTTGCATTGCAGACTAAGTAGGGCTGGGTCATCAGCAGTACGCCGAGGCAGTTTGAGTGAAGCAGCAGGTAGCTGGGGAGCTGTCCAAACTTATACAGCTCTCAGGGGAAGCCAAGCAAAAGAGACGGGGGGAAGGAGAGGAAAACCCAAATACGCCACAAGGCAAACATCAACCAGCCAGCGCTGTCCAGGCACAGCACATCCACGGGGCTCTGTTTCACCTCACAGCTTTATGAGTTTCATAGCACGGGGGTTGTTATTCTTCTCTCCGTCCAATGTATGATCTGCGTAAGAATATGGATGTACTCCACCACACACTGTTGTTGCTGGATGGAGACCCGAGTTGAGCAGGCAAAAGCTTTGGATAGTGATCTCAACGCAAAGTGAGTCGAGATCACTGTGTTGTTGTTTTTGTATGGAGTGGAGATTTCGTTGCACCACTCCCTTCTGGCGGTGGGTGCCCAGCTGTACTGTAAGTCTGCTTCTAATTGAGCGCCCCCCCCCCCCCCCAAACACACACACACACACACTCACACACACTCAGATCAATACCCTTGTCATCAGCTCAGCGCTCCCCATCCCCATAATGAAGGCTTTGTTTTCATAATGCGCCGTGTCATTGTTTCTCCGTGATGTTTATCCTCGGCCACAGATGATTTAAAGTGTGAACCGCAGCAGAGGGGCTGAGAAACAGAGAGTCGATTCAACGCTGTTACTGAGCTGATACCCTAACCAAAACCACATTTCTGTAACTCGCCGGTGACATGTGTTACTCGGGGGAAATACAGTGTGAGGTGGGTCCCGCTTGCGGTATCGAGCCCCTCCAAAACTACTTGGAATGCCGCTTGAACTCAATACTCTGCAGTGTGCCGAGGCAAATAACTACATCAGCCCCGGTGACATGTCCCAAAAAGGAGTACTTACTTGTGACGGGTCATGGGCTTGTTCGGTGTGTAGTGAGGGTTGGCTCCACCTTTGTACAGGTTGTATCTGTTTCCGTAGAAGGGGTTGACATGGCCTCCATAGAAGGTTCCTTTACCGTCCACCACCGACAGCAGCACTCCTACGAGATAGGACTGCGCAACCAGTTGACACCACTTGCTCCTCATTTTCTTTCTTCTTCTTCTTTTTTTTTCTTTTTTCTACGATAAGTCTGAAAAACGCACTGAAGATTAATTCCAAATAGTCTTTTAAAAAATACAACTGGCTGATCAGGAAAAGCGTGAGGAAGCTGATGATGGTAGATCCGCTCAGAGCGTTGTGATGAAGGTGTTGTCTGGTCTTCAGCGGGCCCTGGAGGAGACGAGCAGCCCAAACAGCTGTAGCATCAGCAGCATCTCAGCTCCCACGTTCCCCTGCACTCTGAGCGCACAGACGGAGGAGAAGCGAAAACTAAGTGAGGGGAGAGAAGAGGGGAGGGGAGAGAGCAAGAGGGGCAAGGGAAAAAAACGACACAAAGGTGTGCTGGAGGAAGGGAGGAAGGGAGGAGAGCGAAAGGAAAGAAGGAGGACGAGAGAAAGAGTGTCTATAAGGAGGGGTTCAGCTCCACACACATACGAGCGTGTGTGTGAGACCTGCTGACTCGGCCCAACCCTCCTAGTCGTCTGGACTGTGGACGAGTGAGTGTGTGAGAGAGAGAGAGAGAGAGAGAGAGAGAGAGAGAGAGCGGTAGCATGCTACTCTGCTGCCTCCGAAGGGGCAGGCAGACAGACAGCCTGCATTTGCATGTCCCACCCCAACTCCAGCACACAAGGGGGGGGATGGCTGCAGCACACACACACACACACACACACACACACACACACACACACACACACACACACACACACACACTAACACACCCTCTCTGACCATCACATTCAAAGGAAGAAAAATGCTCCTCAAGCCGATGCAACAATATCACCCCATCCTCCCACCTTCCAATCTCTCTTCACCCCTTTCTCTCTCCTGTCCTTCAGAATAAGAGTTTGTGTCTTTAATCCTCTCACACTTTTATTTCTCTCGCTCTCCATCGGTTATGGGAGCAGCTGTGCATCAAAAGGGGGGCAGCCCCAGTGTGGTGCCATGTGCGTGACTGTGGTGGCTGTAGCCGGCTAAGACGCTGCCGAGCCTGGACACACAATAGACCTCCTCCTCGCCTCACTGCGGTCAGCCATTAGAAATCCAAGCCACAATTCCAGTCTCTATGCACCCCCCCCCCCCCACCACCACCTTTTACCACCTCTCCTGTGTCTTTCAGTACGTCGGAAAATGTTTGGAATTGAAATCAGTTCAGTTTCTATCATAAGAGTTAACTTACTAGAGTTAACTTACTAAAAAAAGTTTGTTGTGCTCTCAATTTAAGTGTAAACAATATTTCTGAAACAACCGTTAGCACTTGAAATACCACGCTGCTGTCAATGGATGGCTTGAATCTTCAAACTGAAATGTTTTCTAAATGTCCCTCCATGACTTTTCCCCAAAGCCACTTTCTGTACAAATCAGTGTTGTTAGATTTTCTTCTGATTATATTTACCCTTCAGTTGATGATTCTCGACCTTCTCTGAGACCTCCCAAAATCTGTTTCTACTGCCAGGGTCCGACAGTAACACCACCTGGATAACTATCTTATCTTGTGCTGGTCACGTTATCAGTAAGAGGACAATGACTATTTGGCCAGTTGGTGGCACATGTCTGTGTGTGTGTGTGTGTGTGTGTGTGTGTGTGTGTTTGTTGAAAGCCACCATGAAAACAGTGAAGGAAGAGAAAGGTGTCTGAGTCGGCCCCTGTGTTTGGACGGCCGGCCTGGGATCACCTCCTCACCTCTGTGTGGACTGCGCACCATGTGCCCGGCTCTGTTTGCTCTTCATTTACAGGTCATTGTGAAAAGAAAACACACAGGCTTATAGTACACAAAGAGATACGCATCACATAAGTGTAAGAGATGCCAAATATGCTCCAGACCTGAGAGTGCTTACCACGTCTCAAAGGCACACGGAGATGGCGGGTCTATCCAATATCGTGCATTCTCGTAGATAAAAGGATGAAAAAACACTTCAAAACCCTGCAAAGTATTTTTGAGGTATTTTATTCAGTGGATTAAAGATGTACTGTAGTGTGGAATCATGTCTACCCTGTGTGGTACCCTGGGGGAAAAAAACACACTCACACCTTACACCGGAGACAAGATAATAAAGGGGATTTATAGGGGAGATCTCCAGCAGCCTCCCTAGCTGCTCACTAGGTCCAGTCTGTTCTCTTGGACTGCAGATTCTCCCTCTTATCGGTTGGCTGCAATCAGCTCCCAGCTGGCTGATTGCTGACGTGGTTCAGCTTGGGCAAGATGGCCGACAGACTGCGGCCTGCTGGGTAGTGTAGTCCCCTCCACCCAGTTTGTCCATGGCAGACGCCTCGTTCTGCCACACCTGTTTCACATCTCAACCCCATTTGCTTCAGTCCTTGATCTACACCTTGCACGGGTTCAGAGCCTCACAGTGTACGTGGCTGCTGAAGTGCTTAGCGTAGCTTCCTGCTGAAGATTCACCCAGAAACTGTCACCTCACAAATGGATGGAGACAGTGAGAAGGAAACTATTTCTAATTTGCCTATTCTGGCAGCGAGCGCTCTGTTGAGACACCATCGTTCACGAAAATGACTGATTTTGAACAGCTGTCTGTCCAGGCACACAAGTCCAGATGCTAAAGACTCAACAGAGATACTGTGGAGAATGATGAATCTCTCTGCTACCGTTGTTCAGCTGCCCCTGTTGATTTCCAAGTTGATTTCCAAGATTTCCTGGTGATTTCCAGTATGTGACCCAACATGGAAAAATAGGCACATTGTGGCACAATAACTTTCACATATTATTGGTGGGTTTTTTACATTCATGGCTTTAAAATGGTGTCTTACATAACAGGGGTGAATTCATCATTTGTTTAATTCATATTTTTTGAATCAAATAATGCATTTAGACTTTTCCTCTTCTTTTCTTTTCTTGTGCATATTGGTGTCCTGTACAGTTAAACCGTCTGGGTTCCTTCCATTTGGTCACTTCCTTTTTCATTTCCTTGGCTTTTCTGTTGAATAGATGACCATTCTGCCAATCCTTGTCTTTGCTTCTTCAGTGCAACATCTGCGAGTAGTTATCATTCTTATCTGCTGCTAGATTGATTTCAAGCATTGGATGGGGATTTGAGAGAAAATTAAACAATTGTATCAATCTGTTAGCCCCTTGAGCTTTGGCTAATATTATACTTCATCCATTTCTACTTAATAAAAGTAAATTGACCAAAGATATTCTACTGCGCTGTGTGTAATTTCCCGATATTTATATGGTTTAGAGTCAGGATAATGTCTCCTGCTCCTCGTGACATCCAGTCTGTGTCCAGGCTTCCCATGAGCCCCAGTGCCTGATATGAGCCATCAGTACAGTATATAAATCTCTGTGCTCAGTGCTGAAATGATGAGGGACAAAGTTAATGAAACCACTTTAGTGAAACGGGACACCACTCAATTAGTTTCATTGCCCTAACCCCTCCGTGAACCATCCCCGCCGTTCACTATCTGTCTTCTCCAGGGTTTTTACAGCACATACTTTTATTAGATTTAGTCGCAGGGGCACAGCCACAGTGAGGGAGAAGGAGAGAAAATGGATGGATTCCAGTATAGTGACATCAGCTACTTAGCAGTGAGAAGGACACCTGATCCAGTCTTACAGTAGTGACCTAGGAAGTGACCCAATCTTCATAAAGCAGCAAAGAGAAGGAGAGTAGTTGTCCTTTATTTCCCTCCTCCCGAGGCGGGAGAGGTAGAGTTGGTGCACACATGTGTACACAATCATTTCTTATGGTCAAAGATATGTTGAAGCTTCTGCTAAAGGACATAGTCACTCTGAGCTCTGTAAAAAGAAACTATTTTGTGTGAGTGTTTTCAAGAATCTGGACAAAACCCCCAAAGCCAACCAAACTTTTACTGAAAGAAATTTACTTCCAGTTAAGCCATTTGTTGTGTTAACTCCTTAGGTGGTGTGACCCTCCATCACTTCCATCATAAAGTCTCCTCGTTAACATCTGACACCAGCAGTAAAATCAGACCTCCATCTACAGCAGTCCACGATGTACGGCGATAAATTACCCCCCCGCCCTCCACAGAGCTGGTATTAAAGACCCACCAGTGGTTTCCACCCAAAGAGAGAGGAAATACTCTGTAAAGGCTGGGGATAGTAAGTCTTCACGTAGAGCAAACAGCAAGTGGCCCATTAAAGCAATTCTACTATCATAGGGAAAGATATGGATATAGAAGAAGATATGAAAAATAACTGTACTGTAACTTATTTGACATGAAAGCAAGTGATATCCATGAAAGAAGGCATGGATCTTGGATAAAGGCTGTTTTGGAAAAGCAACTTATTCTACTAACTTCTTTCCAAAGAACATTCATTATTGCGAGCGCTGAAATATGTCCGACTTGAACAATAGACCAAAGAGCAACCATTGTGCACTGACCCATTGCAGGTCCTCACATAGTTGGGACAATCACAACATTTTCACCGGGGTCAAAGGGCCCTTCCTGTGATGGAAACAGGAGGATATGAACTCATAAAGACGTAGGTGTGGGAACGCAATGGCATTTCAGCGTGTACTCTGCCACGCACAGTACTCACTTTTTCCTCTCCTCTTTGCTCCATTCATCCACACAGTCCCAGAGCGCTTCTCCATGTCACTGTGACAGGTATGCACACCTCTGCCCAGGTCTTCAAATGAAAGAGTACAAGGGGTGAGGGGGCACAGGAGGAAAGGGGAGGGGCATATATTGTCACAAAATGGTGGCTATAGAGCGCAACAGTGACCGCCCACTTTTTTTTACAGCTCTGGTTCCGGAAGTAAATTTCCCATTCATTTACTCCAGAGACGTTTCAGAAAATCCTTCTATAAAGAGTTTTAAGGCTGGAACCAAGACAACCAGCTAGACGATGAATCGTGACCATAAAACATTTGATTCTGAGCAAAAAAAAGATCGGAAAATGGAAGAAAAGGCAAAAGTACAAGACTGTGTACATCATTATTTTATGAAGTGAAGGAACTACTCATCCCATAAACCATTGTGAATGATACTTTTCCAACAACTTCCAAACTAGCGATAGTTTAGCGCGCTTCTTCTTGAATTGAACATTTGTCAATAGTATAGTGTTGATATTGTTGTTGTGTTGTGAGCGTATATATCGTGTTTCATATAGTATAGTGTAAAGTGTTGTCATCGACATGGTACAGTGATTCGTTCCAGCTGCATAGCATAAGCAGCTAGCTAGGTTACGTTAGTAGCTAACGTTAACGTTAGCTGACAAGACGTTCGCGGGTGTGGTAAACATTTCCATGGTAACAGCGAGCTCCACCAATCAGAGACGTCGCTGTTACACTTTAGGATTGTGGGTAGTGTAGTACTTCTCCATGTTTTTCTCAAAACAAGGTTGATATCATACAGACTTGTGTCTTCTACAGGAGCAGACACTATCGTTTCACAACCTACTAGCTTGTGGTGAGGCTACATTGGATGGTTACGACATTATGGCTAATAATCAAAATCCCTATTCAGAATATGAATGGGGTTTTCACTTCCGGAACCTCACTGTTGAGCTCTATTGGGATCAAGACTGAGAGGCGCCTCACCATGAAGGGAGTGTCCTAGCTCTGGGTGAGAATGTGACAACGGTAGGCTAGCTGCTGCTCATCTGAGAGAGCTGCTTGTTATCCACCTCTCTCCTTGTCTCATCCTTAGATCTTTACTCCCTCTGACCCCAAGGACACCATATGCCTGCATCTGTCCAGTTGTGTGTGGATAATCACAAGCACAAGGACTTGATAAAGTACAATGAAGGGCTGATTCCCTGAATGGTTTATGTGTGACTGTGTTGACCTCACATTTCCTGCACCTCTCTTTCAAAGACAGACCAGGAATAGCAGTCAGTTATTTGCGCTTCAGTAATCAATTTGTCTGAGATCAAATATGCACCGATCAAGGCGGCTCTCCTTTTCTCACAGCGACTATCATACTTCCAGTATCCCATGCTTATTTTTTTCATGGATTGGAAACATCTGACCGCTTGACTGAATCTATTCTCTCCCTTCTAATAGTATTTCTGAAAATATGACGGAGGCCAGATTTGTCAATTTGGTCGGAATTTTCTCAGGGTTTTTCCATATCACAAGGCTGTTGACACACACACACACACACACACACACACACACACACACACACACACACACACAGGAATGACTGTGTTAGCAGATAAACACAATGTACTGCCCAGGGCACAGAGGTTGATTAGATGTTGTTCATTTAGAAGCTGAGCAGAGAACTTCAGCCTCTACACTATAATTGGTCTTGTTACGAAATTGAGTGTTTCAAATATATCCACTAAGCATCGGTGGTCTAGCTGCTGAAAGTGGTTTTAAACTAAACCCCATCATCATTATCCCATCATAATTCCTACATCAATTGAAATGTGATATATATAAAGAGGTCTCCAGGTTAAATACATTAAATCAACATGTATTGACATAATTTATCTAAGAGGGCTTTCAGAAGACCATAATAACAAATCCGTAACATCGGTGTTCTCCCACCGCTGAGCTCTGTGACAGCGCGGTGGCTATATGCAGTCTATATGATTTATGGGTCAGTCGTATGAAGCATGAGCTCATTCTAGCTTGCACGGCATCCACCCTCTGCCAATTGCGGTTGGTGCAACGCAAGATTACATTGGATTCGTAATCAATGCTGGCGCTCCACATGCACCAACATACACACACACGCACACACACACACACACGCACACACGCACAGACCTCTTTCTCTCTCCAGTGGGTACGATAGTCTGCATCCACTCAACATCTGGTTTACATTAGAACCAGACCACCACCGCCACCCAACCCAGATCCATCACGAGACACGCACACACACACACACACACACACACACACACACACACACACACACACACACACACACACACACACACACACACACACACACATACACACACAAATCCATCTCACCCATTTTTCATACCTCATCAGGGTGAAACACAGAAGCACAATGTTATCCTTTATCCTCAGCGAGCAAGCTGACTTCACATTAATCCCCTGTGCTAAAACACTGTAAGTTACAGTATCTTGACTGGTCGCTGGAATACACCGGCATGTGTAAGTACACACACACACATGTTAGAGTGTTTGCATGTGAGCGTGCATGCAAACACTTAGTGCTTTAATTGCTGGCTTTGTGTTTTATTGTAAATGCTGGAGAGCGGGTGGGGGTCAGCGGTCTGCAGAAAATATGAGGTGTGTTGAGATGAACACACGCTCACAATGAGCCCCTTGTTTCCTCAGCAATGTGTTCTCAGTTGCAAAGCAATTAAAGGCTAGTTTACTGGCCAGGACCGCTCTTTTCTCTGCTTCTGACGCAATGCTCCAGGTTTGCCCTGCTCAGGGCTGAGTGATGGGCATACACACACACCGGCATGCACAAACACAGGCTCACATGCACGCACGGGCAGACATAAACAGGCACACGTGAATGCATACATGTGAATGACACACACACATACACACACAATTTACCCCTGGCCGAGGTTGGCAGAGGGAAAACACACTACGTTATTGCAGCACAAGGCATGCCCTGTATGAGTCCTCTACCCACCTCACTAGCACGGTGGGTAAGTGAAATGAGTGACACAAAGATTAGAGTGAAGTCAGAATCATTCATGTGGCTCAACAGTGGATTTATTCAACATAGAGTTCAGCTTTAACCTTCAATTCAACCCTCAAGCAGCAAAATGTATAAATGCAAAGGTGCAGTTAGTGATGTCAAGCAGTGCTTATCTGGGTGCTGTCCACCTGTCTCATAACAACCAATACTAAAGGCAATACTTCTCTAAAATTGTACCTGAATGAACTGACTGTTCTTTATATTCTGTCCTTGTTTCACCCAGCCCTTGTGTTTTTACATTTTTTTATTTAGTCTAAAAACACGTTAGCATTATGTACATACATACGTTATGCCATAAAGTACTGTCATTGATCCAATTTGGCAAAGTACAGTTTAAACTATAAGGTGTGTGGAACTTTTCTTCTTACACCCTGATGGGCCGTGCACACCCATGCAGGTTTCTTGGATAGAATTGGAGCAAATCATTTTTATTTATGTAATACAAACCAAAGGTACAAAGTGCTTAACAACCAAGAAAAATAAAAAAATGAACAATGACAAAGGTCAATAAAATAAAAAGACCAATAAAGGAAAAGTAACAAAAATAGCCTTAGGGATCAAACTAAATAAATAATTAAATAAAAGCCCAAAATTATAAAAAGGCCTTACAATAAGTTTTAAGGTGAATTAAAACATAATATTGACTGCCAGCTTCAGCTCCTCAGGACACAGAGACAGTCAGAAGGGGTCCGAGGATCTCAAGCTGCTTACGGGCTCATAAGGAATTCAAATTTCAGACAGTTCAGATGCCTGAAAAACAATCAGTTCAATAGTAAAATCAACTCTAAAATGCAGTGGCAACCAGTGAAGAGACTCTTAGACATGATCTCGTTTCTTAGCTTGCAGAATTTGCAACACAGTGGAGCCGTTCTCGTAGCTCGTTTTGGTCAGGGCAGGTAACGTTCAAGACAGATCTAATTTCCACAGCGTTCCTGAGATAGAGAAAACATGGCTGAACAAGCGTTTTGGTACGCCCCAAAGCGCTTCACAAATAAATCACCGGTGATCATTTCATTACCAGTCTTACACAGGAAAAGATGAAATGTTATTCCCTGTTGCAACATAAGCAAATCTATGAAATGAATGTATTGTGAGGCTCAGTATTATTGGTCTTCGGCAGGCCAGCGTGCAGGGCTCAGGCTGGTATGTACAACGTGTGTGTTTTTGCTGAGAGAATATCACCCCAAGCTGATTCGTCTTATGATAGCACCGCGGGGTGTGTGAACGGGCATAACTTTCTCCATGTGTGTCAGATGTGGTCTTTACCTCACTCTTTCCTCCCTTTCTCTGAATTCTCTCCAGCAGCAAAATGGATACACATGATGAAGAAGAAGGATCATTGTGATTTGGAGAGAGTTGAAACAGTGTTCTACACTATTTGGCCCACTTGAGGTCAACGGGTTCAGGGTTTTTGCGGCGATTTAAGTGGGTGATAGGGTGGAAGAAGTCCCAGCCAAGTCAGAGAGTAGGCTTCTCACAGTTTTTCTCTCTCTCTGTTTCCAATGTGCACCAAGAGGGGCAACTAAAAACTCCACGCCAATGTTAGTTCAAGTCCCCCAAATCACTTCAGGTTGGGTTATCACACTGCAGAGGGAAATAAATCAGGTAGACTTGAGTTTTATGACTGATAAGCTGCTGGTGTTATTCCTTATCTACGGTCGGGACTGGAGCACACAATGGCCGCCTTGAGGTCTTGTGTTTGTTTGTTGAGGTTAACACAACAGGAACGGGGCTATCACTCTTACAACTGTGTGTGTTGTGTGTGTGTGTATGTGTTTGTGTGTCCTCATTCGTGTGTGTTTTTCCCACACACACACACACGGCAGGAAGTATAGTTCATGTGAGGTCAGCACTTAACAACGTCATAAATCCACAATACAAAAGCCATCATTGCCTTTCCTCGCCCATATGCTTGAACATCACTCATCTGTGTGAAAAGCTCCTTGGTCCTCATTCCCCGATTGCCTCCCCCACCCGCTTCACATTCACTGTAATCTTCCTCTTCATCCCAGCCTCCCAGATGTCTACCTACAACCCCACACCACCCCCCCCCCCCCACCCCCTTCCTCCTTCATCACTCCATCATAATAGAGGGATTTGATTCTCCAGGCTGACCAGTGCGGCTCCCCACCCCCAGCTTGGCTCCCTTTCTAAGCTGATTCTCTAGTGTGTTAAACTGTGAACGGTACCAGTGTCACCGCCCTCTGAAACACTCGGACACAGTCCAAACCCACCCTTTACAATGAGACCATGCACCAAGAGTCACAATAAGCTTTTCCACAGCAGTAAGTCCACAGCCCCAGCGACTGGTGCCAACAGGTTTCTCCTGGCGTGTCTATAGAGAGCCTTCAGCTGAAAAGCCTTTTAGAGCGTTTGTCAAAAAAAAAAAAAAAAAACAAAAAATCTCCAACCACCCAGCCACTTACTTCTGGTCTCTACAAACAGGAAGAGCTCGAATCAAAGGTTGACGGTCAATGAAGTCTCGAGGAATAGTGAATGTAGGGAGAGAAAGACATTCCCAGATTGAAAACAGATATAGCTGATGTATAGAAACTGAAACACCCACCAAGTGAGCCTGAATGAAGGAGGTGAGGTTTGGCTCCCAAGGTCCAAGCCTCATCAGTAAGCCTCAGTGACAGCTACTCCACAACTGAATGGGTCTATGGGAACGAATGGGGACGCTTTCACAAAGTCATTTAGTCAGCCTGAAGGTTTTTGGTGGTTATTTTCTTTCCTAAGACCCAATAATACAGATTCTAGCCCATATAGCCGAGCGGTACACCTTCACTCATGCATCTACATTCTAAACGTCACAGAAATTGGGTACATTTATGCTTAACGATTGAGTCAAATTAAATAAATAAAGCTTAGACTTTTCTGGCATCTAGACCACAATTTGTTCCAATAGGAATTCAGAAAATCTGCTTTTGGCAACCCTCTCACACCAACGTCCATATCCTGCTGATCCTGCTGTTTAAGGGTTGTGCTTCAGGATGAGAACCTTAACCTCTGGCCCTCCCTACCCTGGACACACACACACACACACACACACACACACACACACATACACACAGACACCGGTGGACAGAGCACCAAAATATTCTGCTCGACTAGAAATACTGTTCCTTTGCTGAAATCTTACTTATGTAGAAATAAAATTACTTTAAAATGTAAAAAAAAAACAACTTTTACTTTTACTTTAAAATGTACTCAAGAATAAAATAAATTCGTACATATGATTTTTCCAGTGCAATGCAACAAAGAGGAGAGTTATAATAACCAAAATAAACAACATGAACAAAGTAAAGCTTGAATCGGCACAACTTAGGGATGTGTTTGTGTTTGTGGGGTTTTATGTACAGACCATTCCTCTTCTCATCACCATCATTCTCGGATTCTCATCATTTTCAGAAGTGCAACTCTAAAGATGCCAAGGCCATGCATGAGGGCTGGGGAGATGCTTTGGACTTAATGACATTCACTGACTCTCCCTAACCTACTGATCATCTCCCTCGCTCACCAACTCCATCTTTCCCTTACCTCATCAGCATCCCAAGGGAAACCCAGTCTTTCCCTCAATCATCCAAAAACAGGTTGCTGTAAGACAAAGTGAATTACGAGTGTGTAGCAGTCGAAGTAAAAAGAATGTGAAAACAGAAGAAAGATAAAAAGGACATGTGAAAATATGGTTTTGGTAAGGTTTTGTGCTGTGATATGGTACACAACTTGATTGTTGTTTACTCTTTTAATGCACTTTTCGGCATTACACATTTTATAGACTATGTTGAGCGTTCTAAAAGTACTGATTTTTTATTTTACCTGTGACTGAAAAATATTAAATATTGCTCAATAATATTACTGCATTGAAGTTTATTTTGCTATCAGCTATCCAACTAGCTAACAAGGCTAGTGAACTAGCTAGACAACAACCAGACTAACTGTATCTGAATGGGCAGCTACTCAGCTAAAGTGAACTAATCTACTATCATGGAAACATTTCAGCATTTAATTTCATCATTAGGTAACTTAATGTTCCCTCCACATTCCTGTGCAGGTTTGACGCAAATGCAATTTACAATTGGCCAGTTGCCAATGCAAAGATTATGGAGGCATACAACATTTGTACTCTGTAATTCAGGTGATTTTAATCAGAATGTGCTGAAGTCAAAGTAAAATTACTGATTTCAATTACTTTACTTACTTACTTCTATGAACACACACACACACACACACACACACACACACACACACACACACACACACACACACACACACACACACACACACAGGGGAGACAGTGGCTTGGCTAATCCAGTTCAGCTCATCACCCCCCCCCCATGTCTGTCTGTGTGTTGAGTTTCAGATTTATAACCACTACCGACACAGGAGAAGGACGAAGAAGAGGAGAGCATTTGGCGAGAGCCGCTGGGGGCCGAGGGGGAACCTTCACCCCTCTGTGATCTAGGACTGCGATGAAGGCTTTTATCACTCTATGGTGGAAACAGCATCGCTCCTTGTCATCTGTCTTTCTGTCTGCCCTCCCCATCCTCTCCGGACTCCCAGCACACACACATACACACACATACACACATACACCCACATACACACACACAAACATTTTCTACTATTGTTATCCCTGCTGTTTAACAGAATATACTTCAGCAGCCTGCTGTCAGTGACGTTTATGAGCTAGATTTATGAGTGTCTGTGCATTCACAGGAGCGATGGGATGCTGAGGGCGTATAAAGATCTGTAAGCACTCATCACTTCACTACACTCTTCATCAAGTAGATGGAAATGCAATGGAATAATAATAAACACTTCCCCCCTCGTTTTTCATTCAACATGTTCATTCATTCAGCTCAGTTCACATGCTATGAACGTCAAATCAAAATGACCGAGTCATGTCTCTGAGTTTGAGCACTGACTTTTTTTTTTTTCTCAATTTCCTGTGAGTGGAGGCAGGGAGGCAGACATGTAGTTAAGTGGGGCTCATCTGGGCTGCAGTCTGAACCTGCGATTGCCAAGAATCCCCGGCCTGCATACCTGAGGGAGCTGAGACAGGATGGAGGAGGCAGAGGAACGGCATCAAACACACCGCACTGCAGTTCAAACACCGCACCGGGCTGGCCTCACCACCAGCCTCTCAGCTAGGATCAGCTTGTTTGTGTAAAGTAGCAGCCTTGATCGGATTAGTAAATTCTTGACAACGCATTCTAGAGAAAGACTTCAGTATTTTCCATGTCGATTGTTGACCGTCTCATCATGTGTATCTGGAGGTAAAACTATCAGAAGATCAGAATGAGGCAGTCGACTGGTTTTTGTGTTACTGTGAACAGAAAACTGGGGCTTGTGTTCCTCCAGCCAGCTAGTTAAGCTTCAGGTCACTCTTACAGGAAACAGGGAAACAGGGAAACAGGGAGGATACATGGAAAGGTAATGGACATATGGAGGAATAAGGATGTCCACTTGTCCAGAGCAACAATCCAACGACTGAAAGGAGTTTCAAAGAGCTGACTCAGCACCACACCTGCTACTGACGAGGCTAAAAGCGTAATTTGGCAGATTAGGAAGGTGGTGGTGATTTGACTGACTTCTCTCTGGGGGCTGCAGGTGTGTGTGTGTGTGTGTGTGTGTGTGTGTGTGTGTGTGTGTGTGTGTGTGTGTGTGTGTGTGTGCGTGTGTGTGTGTGTGTGTGTGTGTGTGTTGAATGAACCACCTTGGTGACACATGAAGCACATTTACTTGATCCATTTACTCTGTGTATTGTTACGCTGTTAAGTATCATTCACATAGCTCATGAGTGACTTGACTCAAAATATGTAATGGCTTACTGACAGACACCCAGACTGACAATGTCAGGAGACATTCTTACATTTTTTACACAGACATTTTTTTTACTATTGCTGCTATTTTGCACAACCTCTGAATGAAGTAATCCATACTTTTTTTCATACTTTCAATAATACATTTCTACTCATGTTTCTTGTGTATCTTCACTTCTCTTCTCTCTCTCACACACACACACACACACACACGGGACAACCTGCTCTCCACACCTGAGTGAATTATCCCAGTATACTTAATGGATCCCACGTGCCACAGTCTGTATTGGCACTAGGTCCAGCCACTCTCCACTCCCCGGGGCCAGGTCTAGTAAAAGGCTTCTATAAATAAGGTCCACTTTTTCCCTGGAGCTCATAAATCTTAGAGAGCTGGATTTCTCTCCCATGTGGCATCTGGCGTCATTTGTCACATATGTGGTGAGCAATTAGGTATAAAAGAAAACCAGGAAACCCAGAGGAGGCCGCACTGGCTGGTGCCAGCAGCCATCGCTATGTTAAACCTCACCGCAAAGAGACCACGATCCGGAGACTCCAGCGGACTGGGAGAAAAAGCACAAAAAAAAAAAATGAATGAAATACTGACTATTGGGTCTGTGAAATGACATCATTGTTTTCCAGGGTAGTTTAAGTTACAACATCCTTGTTTATGTCCGCCACAGGCTAACAAGCGTTTCAGGCTGAGCATAGATTGCAATCAAAGTCCTTTGCTTCACAATCTTGGGATGTTAATCGAAGATCTGGCGCACCCAAACAAACGGACAGATACGGTGTAATTGCAGGCAGACATACACAAGTACAAATATTGTGCACACACACACACACGTGCGCACGCATGCCGCCAAGCACACTCCTTGAATGATAGACTTTTACAGTTGACATTAACATGACACATCCTGTCGACGTGTGTTGTGTTATGGAAGGCATCACAAATTAGAGACTGTGTGGTATAAATGTTCGTTCTATAGAGTCATTGTGGAGCGTTTCCTGGCTCTGGGCTTTGGACGCGGGTATTTCTGTCCTCTTATTCAAACAGCACCATCCGACACAGACCAAAAACTAAAACAGGGCTTCCTGTGTCACACCCAATCACTTCCTGGTGCCAGTCACCATGCTGTGCACGGGACCGACCCAAACTGAGAGGTTTCAGGGAACATTTCAAGACTTCTGAAGAACAAAGCCTATGTACCAAAAATACTGCCATTCTTGAAAGAAAATTGAATTTCAAGAAGTGAATTATGTGTTTTTGATTACAGCCCAGCGCATTTATGATGGCTTTTCAAGCAGCCATTGCAGAGATCCCAGCCGGGCTCTGCAGGCTCCTGGGCTCTTCCTCTACCTAAACCCAACAGGAGTCTAATTGCTGCATCTGTTTCCCTTCACTCTTAAACCGCAATTAGGAGGTTTCACAGCATTGGGGGTTAAACAGCAGAGCTACCGACTGAACAGAAACACTATTAGACACACTAATGACTGTAAAGAGAACAGGACACATCTCAGGCCTATATTACTGCCATTTGTAAGGTAACTGTACTCCATAGCTAGTGATAGAAATGTCTTCTGCTGTTAGCTTATGTTTGAAATCTTAAGAGGCCAATATGTTGAATAACCTATCCGTGGTTAAGTCAAAACCACTTGTAGATTTCATCTGGTGAATGTAAAACATCCACCTGCACCTTTCTCTGGTCCTCAGCTTCTCTTTCATCACGACCCCTCCTATTTCTCCTGACTTCCTGGTCTGGTAGCTTCAAAGTCCTGGACTACGCTAGAGCATGCACCTGTGCCAATAAACACAAACGCATAACATCAGCAGATGTGTATGTACACACACACACACACATGCCAGCTACAAGCACTAATTGTTTTAAGCGTAATAAATTGTGATGAACTGAAATGATGCACCAAATTTTATATATTTATTTCCTAAACTTTAAGAAAGACATTACACAGTCCTTAAGATCCTGAGGATCCTCTCAATAAAAGATCTAAAACTATATAAAAAAGAAAAGAAAATGAACAAGCTGCTAGAGACATAATATCATTATCTCTCTCTTTCCTGAATAAGCCTGATAACTGTTGTTTAATTTGTTGATTGCCAACATACGCACTGATCATGTGGGTGCTCCAATGCTCGAGTACCACCGAAAAGGTTGAGCACCCATGGGGAAGGCAGATTAAAAAAATAAATTAATAAATAAATGTATTAAAAAACGGCATCTTTTTTTTTTTTTTTTTTTTTGAAACGCATCTATTTATTCTATTATTACTTATTATTGTCGGTGAACGTTTTAACTACAAATCGCATTATCCAATTAAACTCTGTGTGTGTGTAGGCTACGTTAAGGGGCGTGGCCACATAGCTAACTGCCAATGTAACGTCAGAGTCGGCTAAACCAACGTTGTTCCATCACGTAGCTGCTAGCTAGAGACACAGCAAGTGTGAAACACGGGTGATGATCGGCGTAAAAATCGACAAATTTGTAATTAAAAAACGGAGAGAGATACCGAGTGTAAAGACAGTCAAAGTGAGGATCCACCACCAGGGATGAATTTGTAGCAGAGCAGTGTTGCATTTGGTTTGGGTGTGTGTCTACGTTGACAGATGACAGTAGCCTGCACCACGGTAATTACTAAAGCAAGAGCAATAAAAGTGATTTGGTGACAATCTTCACCTTGGTGGTATTCACTTAATTTGAGCACCCGCTGGCAAAAACATAAATCAGCGCCTATGATTGCCACCAATGGTGCTGAACAAGGAAGTACTAACTTTCCACAAACTGGCTATAGTTTCTTCCTGCTGGAGTAAATGATCATCATCAATAAAAGGGTTGAGTGTGAGAGTGTGCGATGGGAACTATCTGAGCCTGAACTGCTAGAGAGGAAGACCGCTGAAGCAAATCCCCATTCTCTTCATTTCCCAGCTGCCCTTGCCACTTACTAACCCCACAACAAATACAATATAGCGACAAAATACTCTCTTCATGGAGCTTTGACCTAGCCAGTGGGAAAGCGCCGCTGAAAGCCAGAGTGAGAATAGGGGGAAGAGTGTGTATGGACTGGGAGAGGACTGGGATCACTGATGCACATCGAGCTAGCGGTCCCAAACCCCAGCACCCTTCAGCCGCTCAGCCCCGATCCTCCCCCCATCCAGTCACCGACTCCCTCCAACATCCCCGTCGAGGACATTCTTCCCCCCTTCTACCCCGTTCTTTTCTTCTCCCTCTCTCTTTCTATACCTCTTTTCATTTACTCTTTCTCTTTCCCCTCCTCTCGCTTTCACGGGGGTAAAGAGCATAGGACGTTTCAGTGGGTTCGTGCATGGACAGAGGAATGCCATTCAAAGGCTCTTTTTATGGTTGGAGGGTAAAAACCTGAAACTGAAAATATGGAGACTCTCAGATCTAAGCCTTTGTTTTGGTCCTGCATGTCCGCATGGTCTTGGACAACATTCACTATAAGACCTTTTTTCAAGTCAAATATGTCCCATGTCTACCCCGGGGCTTCTGACTGTGCTTATCCTTGGCAAACAAAGGTCAAATGTCATATGTTCCCGTTAAGAGACTTCAGCACTGGCCTTTGACTCCCGTCTGTTAGACTGAGGGTGTGGCAGCAAGTTCAAAGGGTTACAGGGCATACCTTAGACATTACTGACATTGCTGCAACTATGAAGGGACTGTGTGTGTGTGTGTGTGTGTGTGTGTGTGTGTGTGTGTGTGTGTGTGTGTGTGTGTGTGTGTGTGTGCAAACAGGTCCATGCATACACGCACACTACCTTGCCTGCAGGTACGAGTGTATTGCCGCTTCACCCGGTGTGATGGTAACAATTCAGTGAGCGTTATGAGCCAACACTTGCAGCCCCTGGATCACAAAAAAAAGGAAAAGAATGCACCCAAATTAGACAAAGCACAATGCAGCTTCTGTTGTTACAGTAAGACTAGCCTCCCTCTGTCCCCAATACACATCTGCAAAATCATTAACAGATGTCTAAAGAGTCTCCCTCAGCCAGCGATCGCAAACACACACCCTCTACCTCGCTGGATTATTCCATTTTCTCTGTCACCGTGTCTGGCTCCACTCTTCTGCATTTCCTCAATTCCTCAACACACACACACACACACACACACACACACACACACTTTGCTCAGCTCCTTCCTCCAGTGTTGAGGCTTATCCCATTCCAACAAAAACCATGATCACAGCGACAATCATCAAACTCTGTTAACCACTCCACTCGTCCCCTGTGGTGTGGTCTATGCTGTGTTATGGCAGATGTCCAAACACACATCATACGCTGAAGTTACGGTGACATCACTTCTTATAGTACAATTCATATTCAACCCTTTCACTCCATCCAACCTCTTTCCTCCTGGATGTATCTCCACTGTCAGTCGGTTCTTTTAATTGGAAAAATACCTGTTCATCAAAAGTCTTTTGTTGTCTTCAGAGACAGACAGTAAGGAAGCCCCTGCTTTCTACAACACAGCCAGTCCACCACTCATCAGCTCTACACTCACTAATTATCACCTCATCATTAGTGGTCCAGGTTTCACGAGCCAAGCAGAGAGCAGAAGGTGTGTGGTGTGTGCCAGGGCCAGCGCTCGCCAGGCAGTTAAGTCGGGGGAGGGAGGCTTTGGTGCGGTGAGGAGAAACCTGGATGGAGTCCATCGTGAGACACAAGGCGCTCAGGAATTTACAGTGGGTCTCATAAAGTCAATGAAAAGAGCCTAAACGCAGCAGATATAGTCATCTGAAAACACTGAGGGGAAGAACGACAAGGCCTAGGGAAAAGATGTGAATGGGCAACAACAAGCTGAAGGGTAGAGTGAGACAGAGAGCAAGAGAAATGATTGGTTCAGTTATCAATAGTAATGAACAATTCTTTTTTAAACACATAGAGACACTCGTCTAACAAGTCAATGCACCATGAAAAGAACCACATGCATGTTGAGGGTCTCCACCGCCGCTTGGCTGCTGGATCAGAGCAGCCGGGTTTAATTAAACGGAGTGTGCTTTTCATGGAGTCAAGTGATAATATCTATTAGAGCTTACGGGATTAGTCTCGGTTACAGCAGAACGCTGGAACGTAGAACGTGTGGTTACTCTAGTCAATCAGTGAAAATCCGCGAGGCATTAGGCGGGTCACAACTCCAGAGGTGAGTGAACCACTGTTGCTGGTCAAGGCTGGAACACACTGACCCTCGCTGGGCCAAGGCTAATGGAGTCCTGCCACACACTACCTCATAACTAGGATTTGGCTTGGTTAGGCTGGCACTGGATCACTTGAGTGTGTGTGTGTGTGTGTGTGTGTGTGTTTGGGTTTTGGGAGTCCTGAGAGGGTATAAACTGGCAAAAACATGACATGGAGTTTATGTCCAAATAGCTCCCAAAGCTCTCAGAAATAAATGGAAGAGGGGTAAAACCTTTCATGGACAAGACGATGGAATGGTTTGGAGCCAAATGATCCCGAACAAGTACATAAACAAAGCTGAGCTGGATTTCCATCAGACATCTGAATGAACTCTGGGTTGCTGCTGGTGCTGGCCTCTCGCTCCATGTTCCGATGTTGTATTAGCACACCGACCGCTCAGGCTTTCCA